>BROJ01000205.1:0-276651 GCA_026008555.1 Fistulifera pelliculosa | reverse complement strand
TTGGGGCTTGTGGTCGGTAACGCAGATGGCGTGTTTGACGGAAGCGAACTGGGCATCGATGTCGGAAGCGAACTCGGCTTGTGGCTAGGTTCGGCTGTCGGAACAATACTAGGAGACTCTGTTGGCGTTCGACTTGGTGAGAACGTCTCAGTCGGAGAAGTGCTCGGGACTTCACTCGGAGCCTTTTCACCCTCAGAAGTGGGTTTGAAAGTAGGAGCATTGCTCGGGAGTGCTGTCGGCTGAGAAGACGGACGAGTTGTTGGAATTGTGCTGGGCACGACGCTCGGTACAGAAGATGGGGAGTAGCTAGGTACACCAGTTGGCGTTGGACTGGGATACGAGCTTGGTTCTCCACTCGGTAATGATGTTGGTAGTCCAGACGGAACAGAACTTGGAACCATAGTCGGTTGAATACTTGGCAAGCTCGTCGGAATAGCTGACGGAAAAGCACTTGGCGAGCTGCTGGGACTAAAAGTGGGTACTCCAGATGGATTTGACGTGGGATCGAAGCTCGGGAGAGCCGAAGGAATCAAGGTTGGACGGTTTGTCGGAGTTTGAGACGGAGAACCACTTGGTAACGCTGATGGAGAGCCGCTTGGCAGAATACTAGGTGATGTAGTCGGAATGCTCGAAGGAAGACCGGAAGGTAGTTCAGTAGGAGCGGTCGTCGGAATGACACTTGGTGTAGAACTCGGCACAGTTGATGGCAGGCCTGTGGGCGTTTGCAGTTGGTACGTTGCTTGGAGATCCGCTTGGGACGCTGGTAAGGCTTGTAGTCGGTGTTGCAGAAGGTGAGCTTGTCGGAACTGCACTCATTGTCGATGTCGGAACTGCACTGATTATCGTTGTCGGCAATGAACTGAGTGTCGATGTCGGAACTGCACTGCGTATCGACGTCGGAACTGAACTCATCGTGTCGCTAGATTCGACTGTCGGGACAACACTTGGAGAATCAGATGATGACAATCCACTCGGTTCAAAAGTCTTGAGATTTGGGGCCTCACTCGGAGCTTTCTCGCTCGCGAAAGTGGATATGAGAGTAGGATTCTCGCTTGAGGACGCTGTTGGTTCCATGGACGTACGAGCCGTAGGAATTAGCGTTGGGTCTTCGCTCGGAGGTGCCGTCGGATTACCGCTAGGGTTTACAGAGGGACAAGAGATGGCACCGACGTAGGGATGATGCTTGAAGTAGCACTCGGCCCGACAGAAGGTTCATTACTCGGACTTGAAGTGGGCGTAGAACTCGGAGAAGCGCTCGTGTTTTGACTTGGCATGTTCGTAGGAGCAGCACTTGGTCGACTGCTAAATTGGACGTCGGCACACCAGAAGGCGTTGAGCTGGGAGAAACACTTGGTCTACTCGTTGGACTGATGGAAGGAGACGGGCTCGGATCTGACGTCGGCTCACTGCTGGGAGAACTGCTTGGTCGAACAGATGGACTTGGCGTTGGGAGAAGACTCGGTTCTGCACTTGGTTCACCGGTGGGTAAAGATGTTGGCTCGGTCGAAGGGGTACGTGATGGTGCCGCAGTGGGCACAGCGGTCGGAACGACGCTTGGGTTGTCTGATGGAGACGAAGAAACATCACCAGATGGAAGGCTACTGGGCTCATCCGAAAGCGCAAATGTTGGACTTGCACTTGGGCTTGTTGGACTCAAACTAACGTCGTCAGATGGTGTTGCACTGTTCTCGCCGATGGGGCTGCTGGAACCAGAGTTCGAAGGATGTCCGACGACAAACCTGTTGCCTCGTGACTTGGAGACAAGCTGGGATTTCCGGTTTTCTCGTTCGTCGGCGAAGCTGACGGAGATGAGCTTGGTTTCGAAGTTAGACCTTGGCTTGGGCCACTTGACGGCAAGGACGTTGGGGCACCGCTGGGAATTTCTGTAGGAATGCTACTGGGAGTACTAGTTGGAGACACGGAAGGGCTTCCGCTCGGATCCTGACTGGGAAGACCGCTAGGCGTTGCCGAGGAGTAGCCGATGGGTGATCAGTTGGAACACTCGAGGGTAAAGGAACCGGCGGCATGGTAATAATCTCGGGGATCGCCGACTCTGTTGGAGACGCCGAAGCGGAAGCAGAAGGCAAAGTGCTTGGAATTGCCGTAGGCGTGTCAGACGGAGTGGCTGTTGGATAAGGACTCGGCTTGCCTGTAGGGTCTTCGGAGGATTTGCCGTCGGAGAAGCACTGGGGTTGCCAGTTGGGCCTCCAGAAGGCGATGCCGTGGGGACGCCTGATGGTCCATTCGACGGAGAACCAGTTGGTGAGCTCAAAGGCAGATCCGTGGGAAGAGAACTAGGCTGAGCGCTTGGAGTAACGGGAGCCCGAGAAGGTGATGCGCTCGGCAAAGGAGTCGGGGATCCTTCGGGGACCACCGGCTTGTTTGTCGGGTAAGAACTTGGTTTGCCAGTGGGTTCCTCTGAAGGTTCGGGACTAGGCTGAGTACTAGGAGAAGGTGACGGTCCAAAAGTCGGGCCGAGAGAAGGACCAGAGCTTGGTTCACCCGTGGGAACAGCGCTCGGAGAAGCAGTTGGAATGCCCGAGGGCTTGATTGAGGACTCTGAGCTAGGCTTGTCACTTGGCGAAGACGGCGTTCCGATAGGGCTTGCAAACGGACTTGAAGTCAGCTTTTCAGTAGGGCTTGCTGTGGGATACGGGCTAGGCTTTCCGAAGGCTCGTCCGAGGGCGCCGCAGTAGGGACCGAACTCGGTTGCGGCGTCGGGAAGACAACACCGGTGCAGTCACACGGCAACTGAACCGTGTACGCGCAGGTACCACCAGACAAAACGTCCAACGAGCATTCAGCAGGGACATGGGCAGCCGAAATGAAAGACAGATCGTGGACGTAAACGTTGATCGAAGCCCACAAGTTTTCGTCGCACTTGGCGGTATACGTCACAGCTTGTCCCAGGGCAGACTCGCCTGAATGTCACAAACTGCAATGCCGCTAACATCCACGTACTGTGTCGAGACCCATGTGGCAGGAGTTTGGACAAAGTCTTGGCTGATCGCAAACGAAACCGTCTCCTGAGTGCGGGCGACCACCTTTACCGAACCTAAGGCTTCCACGCAGATTTCGCTTCCAGCCTGACGTTCCAAGGAACCGCCGACCCGGTCTTCGCATCTAGTAGGGGCGGAAGTCGGAGTAGAACTCGGTACCGGGGTATCGGCGAACTGTTCAATTGTGGCACCACCTCTAGTCATCTCGCTCGGGCTAGCACTGGGTTCTGGGACCGAAAAGATGGCAATTTGGCACCACCTTTGTTCAAAACAGGCGCATCGGAAGGAAGAGTGAACGATGGCAATTTGGCACCACCTTTGTTCAATACAGGCGCTTCGGAAGGAACAACGAACGTCGGCAACTCGGCGCCACCTTGGTTCAGAGTAGGATCCGAAAATGTGGGGATTTGGGCACCCCCTTATTAGCCTCCAGCGCCCCAGAAGGACTAGCACTAGGTTCTGGAATGGAAAAGTTGGGACCGTAGCACCACCTTTCCTTCGTCCAGTGGGCCCGCGGGAACCTCCGCACCACCCGTTACTTTGTCAAGCAGGGCCGGTGGGACCTCTGCACCTCCCGTGTCAACATTGACCTCGACCGAACTTGGAGGTGCCGGTGGGACCTTCGCACCGCCCGTGTCGACATTGAGCTCTACCGAACTTGGAAACTGTGCTCCACCGCTATTTGTATTGAGTTCCATGGCCGTTGGGGTATTGAGCTTTCCTGTCAATGGATTCACCCTGGGCTCTTTCGTGGGTTCCTCGGTCACGGAAGGCATCGATGAGGCGCAGAAGCGCCCGTCAAACATATTACCGTAGCAGTCATCACGAGTTGGCGCCTCCGTGGCAGTGTATGCAACAGGGAATTCCGAAACGAAGGAATTGGGGACATCGCCATCTTCGTCCACAACATCCACAGTAGTTTCTGTAGAGTTTTCAATCTCTTGAACGTCAGTAGTCGTCGTATTACCACTCGAAACGAGGCTACGCGTTGCCAAGGTATCTTCCAATTTAAGCGCAGATCTCAATTCGTCACAATCTGGATGATCCAGTTGACGGAGACAGTCGACTTCCTCAAGAAGAAGAATCTCATTTCCTTTCGCTAGGCGGCCCGCCACCCCAAAGAACGGTGAAACGGCAACAGGAGGACAATGCTTTGAGTTTTCGGGATGATCCCAATCACACTCTAGGCGGCCAACCTTCTTGTTGCGGTTGAGATTTGCACTGAAGTGTGAAAAGAAAGAAATCTCTTTTCTTATGTAAGCATGCGGGAGTTTCTCAATGAATTTAGTGAACCAGGTCGCATTGTCGGCCAAGCCGTTTGCTCCAATGCTGCTAGGTGTTTCTGCCGCTACAATTGTAGCGAGCGATAGTAAGATAAGGCTGATTCTGGTTTTGAAGATCTTCATCGTTGCTGTTGGTTTTGTTGCAGATACTTTCTCTCTCCTTGGAATCGGCAAGAAGTATGAGGAAAAGTTAGCATGCGAAACGCAATAAATCGTTGCTGGCAATTTTACGGAGGAACTGTGTTCGTGTATTTTTTAAAATGTGGGAGGAACGTTGCAAAGTGGCAAGTGGCAATTGCTAGTTACACCGAACTCCGATGCCAGTGGCCAGTGATAACAAATTATGGTCATTCAGTCATTTCAGTCAGAGAAAATGGACATTTCTTATTTCTTGTGTCTGTGAAACGGGAAACAGTTTGGAGTTTAGAGACTCCTACGACCGGCGACCAAAAAAAAAAAAAAATACAGTCAGCAATCCTTTAATGCCAAATGTCCAAATGCCAATGACCTCTCTTACACTCTCAGCTCCACGGGCGAAGCTCCCTGGTCATTTGGCTTTTAGTTCGCATCAATTTCAATACTCTAGTAAGGTTACTGTAATTGCAGTCCTGGGTCCTGATCCTCAACGGCGATAGTCTCTAGAGTATACGCCAAAATAATCCGATTTTGTTCTTTGTGCTTGGCCCAAGAAGATAAGAGATATCATATCACATATCACATCACACTCGGACGTTGGGCGATTTAGCTCAGTGACGATTGAACTTGTAAAACGTGAACTGTGAATCATGGATTATCATACCGTGTACCATTTTTTTCGGTGATCTGGTCAGTTGTTAGCTGTTAACTCTCTAGCAAAGTAAACGTGGAGCTCATCCCTCTATTCGCTGCGCTTGACGTCCGTGACTCTCAAAGGCATCACAAATTACCAGGAGTCGTCAGGAGTCACGGAGGAACTTGCTCGTCTCATGGAACACCGATCGCGGAAGCAAGACGAGAAACAAGACATGATTCAGTATTCATTTATTCATCTAATCAAGCTTTCTTCTTTGCGAGCAGTCGCTCCGGAAAATCACTCGCATCAATCCCTTTCAGAGAGAATAGACGCGACGCTCTTTCGTGAAGCGTTCCTCCACATTTCACTCCGATTGCAATCAATGCAGATTTCAAGCGGTCCAACCGAGAGCCTCTAGCTCTTCAACTGAGCTGTAAGTGAGTCAAATTGAGCGGCTCGACAACGATTGTCGATTCCTGTTCCTTTGCTACTTTACTTTTATTTGAATTGCCTCCGTTCCATTCTGATTCTGAATTACCGCATTCTGCAGATGATCGAGGCTTGTTACATCGTTATCATCGCCCTCATCACCCGATACATCATCAAGTGCGGTCTCTTCTGTAATCAAAATATCGCCGACTGCTGTACTCGACGAGGCAAAATAACTCATCTCGTCCTCGTCGAGTCGGAGCTCTACAATTTCTCCGGGATTGGTGCTAATAACTGGAAACACAGAAAGCCCTTTATCGACACGAAATGCAGTCCCATTTTCTACCCCGTTAACAGTATACGAAATCTCGCCCGTAGTAGCATTGTACATACAGCCTACAACATCGTTTGCTTTCCATGGTTGTGTGCCATACTCGTCGGTCTTCTCACCATGTAGTCGTATTTGACGGCTCCCATCAAATCCCCAACTATTTTCACAATCACCGACTCCATCGCCCGATTCCGAGGATGGTTGAAACGCAGAAGTCGCCCATCCAACCTGTACGACACCTCCTGTCAAAACAACAATTTCGTAATACTGTGAAACGGCGTCGCGAAGAGACTGCAAGACAACCCCAACCGTGCAAAATTCGATTTGCTTTGAAAACGCCATCTATTGTTTTCCAGAGCAAGGACAGCATCTCCCGCTAGCGTAATTAGTGCGACTGGTGGGTCGGGTTCTATTTTAGCACGCTTCTTTTCACGCTCTTGAAGACCTGCCTGTAGAGCACGCTCTAGAGTCGATTGCACCTTCGCACTAGCTTCCTCCGCTGCTTCCACATAGGCGTGTACTTGTCGTTCCTGTAGTCTTCTCCTTCTTCTTTTGCCCTGCGAACTGTTTCTCGTTGACGCTTCCACTGATAAAATGCTCTCTTCCATTTTCGTTGTTCCTTTTTGGCAGAAACATCAGCCCATGCCGGAAGCTGTAGATGCCAGCCCGCCAAGCCGGTGTCTGTTTTCAACAATGCTTGCGCCATTTCCTCCTCGGTAGCCGTCCCTGCTTCTACTTTTTGTTTCCATTCATGCCACAGCCGTCCTTCAATCGCTTGATTGACGTGTTGAAGACGACGTCCTTGCAAATCTCGACACGCTCCAAAATTGGATGTTGCGTTGGCACCTGCCTGTCGCGCCTGCCCTTTCAACAGCGTTCCGAATCCTCCCTTTCCACCAACAATCGGACTGATCACACGCACCGTCCCAAAGGGAGGTGCCCACGAAGCAAACTCGAGACGCGAACGGTTCCATCCAGTAGCGTCCGCTAGCATGTCCAAGATGCACGCCTGGTTGTTGGTCGGAAGCACATGTGTCTGGTTTTGAAAGCGAACGAGCGACTGTTTGGTTGACATCATGGTAGAAAAATAATGCTGATTTTAACTGTAAGACAAGGATGTGCAAGAATTTACAACAACTGCAAGTTATGGCGTCCCCTGCTTTACTTTCATTCATCTCTCATTGTCCAATTGCGTTTATTTTGCTGCTTGTCTTTCACTTTCGCCGGATGAAGGACGTACAGTTTACCCTGTACCTTACTGTAATTTGGCCTCAAAATGTGAAGGCGAATGAATACGGTACTGTACTGTACTGGTACTGGTACTGGTAGTCTAAATAAATTGGGCGAACAAAATCGCCCGACAACGAGTCAAATGTCAAAAAATGAAACACAACAGCATCATCATTATTATGACAACCGACACGATCGAAGCAACGAATGCCTCTTCATTGCCATGGTGGTATCCTTATCGAAGAAACGGTCAACCAATTTATTATGGCAATCCAGAGGCGCTCGGCTTTGCTCTAGATTCGATAGGACGTTCGGTAGGATTTATAGGAGCTGCTGGATTTTTGGGAACGGCTTTGTTGAAGCTGGCCAAAGAAGAGGCTGGATGTGAGACAGAACCGTCACCCGAGACTGGAAAGGTTCCCGAATGCGAAGGACGAGTGTACGGCATTCGTCCTTCATCTCTCTTGACCACCTACACCATTGTAGTTGGCCTGGTGAGTGCGGCTCTATTGCCGCTCATGGGTGCCATTGTGGATTGCACTCAACATCGGAGATTAGTCGCCCGGATCACGTCAGTCGCGCTCTGTGTTTTCATGTTTCCTCAAATTTTGTCAATGAAGATACATGGATTGCTGTCGCGTTCTTGCAAATGGCGGTAGCGTTCGCTGGATGGGCGCAAACGATGGTTTCACATGCATATCTTCCCGAACTCACAAATGTAGAAGAACGATTGAACGAGTACACCAAATCATTCAACGTGGTAACGTTCAGTTCGATGGTGCTCTATTTGGCGGGTGTTGTCGGAATCGCGTCCTTGTTGGGACTTGGAGATGTCGGCACGGCTCAATTGGGGATCGCTGTTGGACTCGTGGTCATGGCGGTTCTACTATATTTGGCATGGGGACAATTGTTTCAGAAACGACCACCCGCCCGAGAGGTACCTCCCGGTCAGTCGCTGCGGTCGGCAGGATTCATTCAAATCTATCACACAAGTCAGCATATTCATCGGAGTTTACCCGCGTTGCGGTGGTTTTACATTTCCGTGGCGTTTCTCGATGCTGGAATCAAGTACGTATGTTTGAGTTAGTTGACTTTGCTTTATCTATCTTGATCATTGGATACTCAATAGCATGTCTTGAAAAATTCAATCAGTGGACTCGTGACAGTGACAATTACTTACTTGACGGATCAGCTCAACTTTTCGTCGACGGAAAATGGAATCGTGGTTCTTTTAGTTTTGGTGGGAAGCATCCCGGGCGCCTTGACGGCTGGCCGCGCAGCTACACTCTTTGATCCGGTTCGTTCCGCGATGACTGCAGCGGTGGTACTGATATTAAACACAATTGCGGCATCGATTGTGTTGACTGGGCCTGGCCAACAAATCGAAGCGTATATTTTCGCGCTGATATGGGGAATCGGTACAGGATGGAAGTGGACGAACGACCGTATGATAGCATCTATACTTATACCACCGGGTCAGGATGCTGAATTAATGGGAACCTATTTGTTTGCCGGTCAGTGCTTAACTTGGGTGCCGCCTTTGGTGTTCACTCTTTTGAACGAATTAGGAGTGAACCAACGGATTGGCATCGGCACGTTTTCCGTGTATTACGGTATCGGCGTTTTAGCTCTTGTCTGCATTGGAGACTATCGGAGTGCTGTGAACATGGCTAGGGCGACCAGTGGCACCGAGGGAACAGATGGAACAGCAACGCGACAGAAAGACGAGCCAGTTGATGATCCAATCAACATTCCTTCTGTCGCTGAAAATGGCCGCTAGAATTTGGCACTTTATCGCCGTCGTCGACCTGATGTTTGTGTGCCTTTATTACGCAAAGACTTTCAAAATGGTTGACACTCACGCCGAAAGCGAATGAGGACTGAGGTACCTTTCCTATAGTTATAGCTACCTATGGTGTATAGGGCAGTGCATCAACGAACATTCGCAGGAGCTTCATTGAAAACAAAGAAAGGTTTCTGGACTTGTACTTGGCAATCCATGTTTATAGCGAGATTAATATTGTACATTGTACGTGCTACAGGCTAAACAGATCAATTCGCTGTTCCACGAAGAGTCTGTCCTTTCGGGGCCAATTTTCTTTTCTTATGCAAGTTCCCTCTTACGTCGGATCCGTAGAGTTTTTCATCTTCCTTACTGGCGTTATTAGGAACGGGTTGTTTTGGGGGGTACACTTTTGTTGGTGCAGGTACAGGGTTTGAAGCAGTTGGTGCAGGCACGGGATTTGAGGCGGTTGGGGATGCTACCGGGAAAGTTTGGTCCGAGCACCACCGCCTCCGTTACCTCCGGACACGCAACCGCATGGCACTTCGAAGTAATTTTGCATCGGACGGCACATGCGCTCTTCAATATTCCCACGCTTGGCTATCCAATAAAGGTCCTTACAAGGTGGTGTTCCAGGAATACCAGCAACCGCAGTCAATGAATTTGGTTTAGTGGGGAACGAACCGTCCGCGCACAAATTGCAAGGTGCGTAAGGTCCGTGGTTGAACTTCACTCCTGGAGACACCGTTGGTGCTTGCGCAATCGGAGTTGGGTCAAAATTTGCGTTGCAGCACCGATCATAATGCTGGCTCTTGAGAAATTTACATTTACTACTACCTTGCGCGCTGAACGAAGGGTCCGCCATTTGATTCGCAAGAATACCGCAGGAGGTGCCCTTCGTGTCCACGAGTTCAGAAAAACGAACCGGTGGTGCAGCCACCGCACACAAACAGCAAAGGCCAATGTCTTCGTCGCCGCTTACGAGACGAAGGACCAATAGAGCGAGTAAATATTTTGAACGATGCATTTTCAAAATTTTCTTTAGTTCATTTCTGATTACTCGTTGGCCGCGATTTGAATTTGTGAAAGACTGGTGGCATTTGCATAAAGAGCGTCGTTATTATTTTTGTCTTTGATAGCCACATTTAATCGTTTCCGTCATGGTTTTATCGTCCATTTCACACGTTGCCGTGCCAAAATCCAAGAAAAATGGCGATCGTCGTGGTAGTAGAACTAGCTTTTGTGTGCATTGGTCCAGCGTGTCGAATTTGATATGTTGGGAATCTTCGTCTGGTTTCGAAAAGTTGAAAGGCGAGGAAAGTGTGACGTTTCGTGAAGAAACGCGTTGTTCCCCACTTATTCTCACCATAGAGAGCATCAACGAAACAAGTTTGTTGGTCCTTTGTCGCGTTAAAGAATTGGTCACAATGCTCTACTCCGCCCAGCAAAGAATCCGTTGGGTTGCGAGCACGTGGCAGATAGTAAAAAGCGCACAAATTTATTCGTTGAAAGTTGAACGTTGAAAGTCGATACGACTATGTTGTAACAAGAGCATCAAGTGTCCGATCACCACCCACATGAACAGTAGTAAACCAGTAAACCGTCGCGAAACGCGCAGAGGAAAGATGGTTTTGCTAAGTGCAAACGAACCTGAGTTGTGTCGTATCAATCCCATTACTAAGCTTCATTACTTTTACAATATCACCCTATGCGTAACGACAGGTTAAAAATTCGGTGTCAACCTTGGACTAACAGGAATTACATGATAATGTGAGCATAAACTATACAAAGGTAGTCGGACGATCGTATGGTGCTTCACCTTCGTTGGGGCCTTTTTTCGCCTTGCCTTTCTCCTTCGTACTAGCGGTAAAAGGCTGAACAATAGCTCGAAAGATGACACTTTTCGGCTTTTTCGGCTGTCCAGATAAGTTCCTCGCTCTACTTTTCCTCGCTGGCGCCTGTGTCTCGTCGGGCGATGGCCCCGAACAATATAACTCTTCATCGTCCACAGGTCCATCTGTCAGTAAAAGAAATTCTTGTCGAAAGTCGTTTTGAAATTCTCTCAACTCTTGCGCGATGCTTTCAGCTATCGCATGAACAAGCGGGTGAAACACTTGAGCCCGAGAGTCTTTCAGAACAACGGCGCGGACGACCCAAATCAATCCAAGGAACAAAGATATCAATATAAACCAAAAGACACAAATGATGAAGGCATACTGGGGTTGCTTATGACGGTCAAAAACGCCGCGGGAAGCAGCACAAACAGAAGCGTCACCCCGAGCTGTACAGATGTCTTCGTCGATTTTGGGAAAATGTCAAAGGTCAGCTCCACATTATTCTGCGCGTCATCAGCTTTGTTCTTCGAATCCCCACTTTCTTCGGAATATACTGTTGTAACCACGACGGGCTCGGGCTTTCGAGCCGAATTTGGAAATTGTTGCGAATCATTCTTGTTTTTGAAGTTGGACAACTCAACGAAACCGCCCGCTGGTGACCGGTCTGTGTAATCGTCTGAACCAAACGTCCCCATGCCTGTTGAATAGAGCGCGCGGTTGTTGGTTAGTTTTTAGGCCACTTTCTATGTTGTGACGCGAATTATTTGTCATGCTTGTCCAAGAAAACATGGAATATTGATTGCGACAAGGCGGAAATGCGTGAGGCGTGAGAGTAAGTAGTGGACGATCGCCAAGACGGCCGGCTCGATGTGCGACATATCTTGTACAGTACTATTGGTTTTAGGGTAAAATTGACTCGTTATAGTAGAGAATGTGAAGAACCACCAACGAGCCCGCAAGCCCGCAAGCGCAAGCTGCAAAGGAGTACCGTTATGCCATCGCCCTTCGTCGAATGATCATCGGTCGGTCGAAGTGCGGACGCTAATTTTCAGAAGCTCCTGGACCGCACACTGGAACGCACACAGTTATTTGCACACTTCACAAAATCACATACCCGTTTGCTAGTCTGTCCGACGCGTTTTGCGCTTGGACTTTGGAGGATGGAGGAGATTGAATGCATTTTTCGGCAAGTTTCCACCACTGCCGCTCATTGCGCGTTCAACGAAGTGTTGCTACATATCGTTGTTCCTTTCGATATTCGTTCATCGTTTACTAGGATTTCAACATGACAAACGATTCCGATAATTTGATGCCCACGGCGCTCACAGATTTTGTGTTCGACCTCTTCGATTCGGTGACTTTGTCGCAGCTGCCTGAGGAGCAGACAAAGCTATACGAGATTGACTTCCGCGAGCTGTCGCAAAAGTATTTTGCGAATCAAGCGTGGCCGTCTCCTCAGTCGATTGCTTCGGAATGTAATGGAGATCCTTTGTTTTGGCAGTTTACCGAGAACTCACCCATCGACACTGGCATGCCGTTTCGCACCCGAATCTTCGTGATCGTCTGGAAGGGTGGCAAGTCTACCGCGAGTTGTTTGAGGAAATGCTGGATTCAACAAACTTTTACTTGGTTCCTAGCTGGATCTTTGATATCCTGAACGAGTTTGTCTACCAGTTTCAAGGCTTCTGCCAGGTCCGCTCGGCGGTATACGCTTCGGCACGTAAACAGGGCCTTATTAATGCTGATGGTACTCGCGCTGAAGGATCTCACAACGCCAACCAGAATTTAGTCGACAATCTGGCATTGCTAGAGAAATCCAAGGATGTTTGGGATGCTGAATCTGTGTTTGGTATCTTGCACCGCTTGGGATCGATCGGGTTCCCGAAATCCCCAGAAGGCAGTGAGCTCACTCCTGTCTACACTTACCTTAGCATCTTTAGCGCCGTCGCACGGTCTCGACTCGAGTGCTTGCTTGGTGATTACTCCGCCAGTCTACAGGCGTTGAACCCTCTCGACTCACGGCTCGTATGTGGTTCCCAAGGACTTGGAAGATTACCAAGGCACTGTTCAATCAAATGTCATGGAAGTCTTCAGTTCCGTCATGGGCGCCCGCGTATCCGTCGCTTACCATGCTGGTGTTAGTCTCTTGCTCCTTCGTCGGTACAAGGATGCGATCAGTATCCTCGCTGAAATGTGTGCTGTGCTTCAGCGCGGATTCAAGACAGGTCAACTTCGCAAGATTGCTGGTGGATCCGATCAGCTAAACAAGCAGTACGATCGAATGCTTTCGCTTCTAGCCTTGTTGACGCATATCTGCCCTTCACCGTCCAGCGATGTCGAGGAAGCGGTTCTTCGTGCGATCCGCGAAAGCACGGATCCAAGTTGGCGGCAGCCACTTCGTATGAAGAATGGTTCCAGTGCCCCAAGTTCATCTCTGCGGATCCAGCCCACGGTGTATTTCGTCAGCAGATTCATCGCTTCCTGGAAGAAATGCATCCCGTGCCTGCCGGACGAACGCTCCGATCGTACCTCAAGCTCTACACTTCTGTTTCCATCGATAAGTTGGCTCATCTGTACGGCAATTCTTCGGCGGATGACGTTGTAGGCTTGCTCTTGGCCTACAAGCTTCGCATGCGCCAACTGGAGCGCAGCGGATCGTCCTGGAATGAAGCAATTTACAAGAATGCTTTGGATATTCATTACTACGCTGAAAAGGATACCGTGCACATCAACGAAGCAGAGAAAACGCGTCGCTTCGAGAACTACTTTGTGACATCGATTCTTCATGATCGAGAAGTCCGAAAAGAAACAATTTCCATTGATATTTCGATTTAAGGAGTTTGACGAGCTGAAATAGTTTCTTGCCATTCCACTTTGTCTATGTAAATTGTTATTTGAATCGACTCAACGCTACGTAGGAACAATCATAAGTAGCTTACAGTTCTAATATTCATGTAAGTTCATAAATAATCAGGTTGCAATTAAATTTTGTTGTACGCCGAAACGGAAGAAAAACACTTCTCAAGAATCAAACTTCTGCCTTGGGCAGTTCAGCTTGACTCTGTCATTCGGGTATTCACCCAGTGCTTTCTAGTGTTTCTATCGGAAGCTAACGCACTCCGCGCACACATGGCGGAGTGCCTAGCTTCGATGCTTAACCTCAGGTATTGAGTGGAGGCAAGTCAGATAGTGTCTTGGCTTGACCGCGCTTCATCTTTCTACGTCCTTTCGAAGGCGCTGCTCCACCTCTCTTGGCCTTTTCTTCCAACGCTGACCTCAGATCTTGCGATGAATCTGTCTTTTCAAGTAATCCAAATTCATGAGTGAGCCCCAATACGCCTTTGTCATGGAGAAGAGCGTGACCGGGTTGAGACAAGCCCTCAAGATGTATGGAATGTGTAACATTTTCGCAAGACTTTTACTCTTTTCTTTGTACTCGTCGTGCTTAGCTTTTTGTTCACTTCTGTTTTGATCGAGGCCTTTTTGCGGCTACTGCTTTCGTTTTTGCTTTGGTAGTAGCGGCGACAGTCGCAGCAGCGAGTTTCTCATTCAGGGCACTTTTTTCTCCTTCCGCTGCCACGACTTCACTTTCTGCCTCTTCCTCATCTTCGGATTCTTCCTCCTCGTCGATTGTGAGTGTCTCCTCTTCTGCCGATACAGTTGCCCCTCCCGTTCTACGGAAAAGGCCACCCTCGACACGAGTGCAGGCTTTGATCGGGCAACAAACGCATCAACTGTCACCTGTTGAGCCACCAGTGCCAGTATGGCACATATATAAAGCGATGTTGCCCACATTCGCATCATCGCCGTAATAATATTGAAACACTTGCGCGTTTTTGTTGTGTTTCTCCGATTGACGTTTGGGGTGCAGGTTTTGGTTGTTTTAGTGGCGTCCGTTCGCGTTCCAAATTACACGTGTCGTTCTTGCTGCCATCATGTTGAAGGTTGAAGGCAGAACGGTCACAGTGCGACATTCGCGACTCCTCCGGACCTCGTAGTCCTAACCTCAATCAAGATCACGAGCATCCGCCTCTAACATAAGAGTAAGCCTTAGTTTATTTTGTAATGTTTTGGTTAAGTCCACAACAAAGAATTTTACGCGGTAGCTACTGCTTCTTCCGCCTCCACTTCCTCCTTGTCCGTCCACAAGTCGTATTCCTTGATCAGTTCCACCAAAGCATCCACTGCTTGCTCATTCGGAATGTTCTTTCTCACGACTTCCTTTCCGTAATACAGATCGACCTTTCCGGGTAAAGTTCCGACATAGCCAAAGTCGGCATCCGCCATTTCACCAGGTCCATTCACAATGCATCCCATGACAGCAATTGTAACACCCGGCAAGTGTCCAGTCGCCTCTTGAATGCTGGCGGTCGTTTCCTGCAAATCGAACAGCGTTCTACCGCACGAAGGGCATGAGACGAATTCGGTCTTGGTGTTTCTCATTCGACTTCCTTGCAAGAGAGAACGAAGTTGTTCGGAGGAAATCGACAGAAAAGGGCGATGATGATCCGGTGTGATCAATCACCACGCCATCTCCATTTCCGTCGGTGAGCAGGGATCCTACTTTTGTTCCCAGCTGAAGAGCGAGCTCGTTGGAATCCGTGGTATCCGTCTTGAACTGGTGGATCACAGCGACATTGATTTCTTCTTTCTTCAAAATTTCGAAGACGCGACGAGAAGCATGAAGAGCAGACAACTCCTCCTTGATGTTCAGAAGGGCCATGACCGGATTCAAGTCTTTGATTTTAACCAAAGATTCCTCGCTTTCATCGCCTTTGATTGTCACTGCAAGACGAATGGCACCAGCAGGAGCTACAGCAACAGAAGAATGTCAGCATAGAAAAATTGCTTTTCAATATAAAAAACTTTCGATTCTTACCTTTCCACCACAGGCAATAGCATCCTCAAGGTCCATCAAAGCTACGGCATTGGGAAGAGGATGCTTTTCGAGCTCTTCTGCAGGCACAACAACTCCCATACTAACCTCGATGAGGCGACGAATACCAGTGCGGGCATCTGTGTCCGACGACGGGGAACCTTTCGGAGCAAGATGGAGTCCGAGGTGGCAATATCTTTAAAGGGCATACCGACTGCGGTCTTGCAACCCAACTCTCTGTAAAGGTATTGAACATTTTCTTTGCTGAACATTTCAGGGCCAACAACACTCAAGACAGATCCATCGCGGTGCAAGAATCCTCGAACGTCGACAGCATCACCTTCCTGTTGAGCCGGCAAATCACCCTGGCGGCGCTTGAAACTCGTAATGTCGCGTGTGTCCACATATTTCTTTACAGCAGCCTGTCTCTTGGCCGAGTCCTCGTTCGTAGCAGCCAAACGCGACTCGGCAATTTCCGCCAATCGGTTGCAGGGTTCGTACTCGAACTCGGGGTCTTCCGTCAACGAAACACGAACAGTGTCGCCCAAACCGTCTGCCAAGGGTACCGATACCAATGGCCGATTTCATGCGTCCATCTTCACCTTCACCTGCTTCGGTAACTCCAAGATGAAGAGGGTAGTCCCAGCCCAAGCGGTACATTTCGGCGGCCAACAAGCGGTACGATTGCACCATCACCAATGGGTTACTGGCCTTCATACTAAAGACAAAGTTGTGATAGTCCAGACTGCGGCAAATATCGGCGAATTCGATTGCCGACTCCACCATACCACGAGGAGTGTCACCATAGAACGACAAAACACGGGATGACAGAGATCCGTGGTTGGTTCCAATTCGCATGCATCGGTTCAAATCCTTACACTTCTCCACCAAAGGCTGCAAGGCTTCCACCAAGTAACCGCCGCGCTCGCTAAAGAAGTCTTCTTCTGTCTCATATACCTTTTCTTCAAAGTCCTTGCGTCCATCGGCAAAGTTACCCGGGTTGATACGAATCTTTTCGACTGCTTCCGCCACCATGAGTGCTACAACAGGCTGAAAGTGCATGTCCGCACACAAAGGAATATCGTATCCTTTCTTATTCAAACCTTCACGAATCGCCAAACACGCTTTGGCTTCACGCTTTCCTTGAACAGTCACGCGCACCAAATCAAAGCCTTTGTCGGCACAGCGCATCACTTGTTCGATAGTAGCATCGACATCGGCTGTGTTGGTCGTCGCCATGGTCTGACGAACAATCGGGTGATCCGAACCAAAATTGATGGGACCGCAGTTCACGGTTCGAGTCTTGCGACGCGAAACGGTGTAAAGATCCTCGCAATACTGACCGAGAGGGCCGAACTGTTCGTCACGTGCGCCCGTTTTGTGCGACGGAGTCCACAAGACATCCTTGGGGTCAAGATAGTTGACTGAAAGTCGTAGCGGAGAGAGTAACAGATACTTTGTGAGAATCAAAGTTTATGAATAACTAAATGCATAATAACAAAAAGAGAGAGATGGCAGATTCTACAGAATTGCACCAGCGGAAGAACATCGAAGCAACCTACCATTTGTAGCTGCGTTGAGGAGCCGAACGCCTTCGGCTTGGCCATAAAGGCGGAAGCAACATCATTGCTTCCCAAAAGAGCGAAAAGGGCATACGAGAGTTTAACCATGGTGAACAATTGAGTGATTATTTACTGCCTCCATTGAATGGAATGTCATCTCTCGTGCCGCAACAGCGGTTGAAGTTCGATACCGTTGCACATCATTTGCGCCGACGTACGAGGTGGGACGTACGAAGGACGGGCAGCAAGTAGTCACTGTGAAGAAAAAAGTAAACGATGCGAAATTGGAGCAGCGGCGGAGGTGTGACGTGTGACTCGAAAATTGTAACTGTAACCTTACTGGTAGATGCTGCACCAATATCCGACCTAAGTGCAACCTCTGATCTATCTATAATTATATTTACGACAAATCTATTCTTGTCTCATTATTAGATTATTGTTTACACATTCAACTACTCTCCCATTACGGTGAATCCAGCTTTGCGGTGAATGTGGCCCATGTCAGCCTGAAAACTAAGGGGAATCATAAAGTCTTTTTTCGATCATCCTTGTCATTTAGCTGCTCGTTTTCTTCTCGATCGTCGGCGACAGAAGTTTCGGCGTTGTCCATGCCAATACCATCTGGTACTACCATGGTCCTTCCCATTTTCATTGTTCCTTGACCATCAATCATGTCGTCACGAAATCGTCCCTCGTAGACAGCTCCATTCGTGAATATAATTGTACCGCGTCCTTCGCGTCGACCGTTGCTAAACAATCCATTGTATGCTTGACCACCAGGATATACAGCAGAGCCACGTCCATCCATCGCATTGTTGACCCACATGCCATCATAAGTAAAACCATCCGAAGAACGCAGCACACCAAGTCCGTGCCTTTTCCATCCTTCCATTCTCCATCGTACATCGAGCCGTCGGGCCACGTAAATGTCCCGCGGCCGCAAAATTGATTGTCGCGGAATTGACCACTGTACACGGACCCGTCAGGTAAATGGTATGTTCCGTTGCCATGACGTAGCATTTCTTTGAACTCTCCTTCATAGCGACTGACTCGTTCCTGCGTTGGCGGCGCCGTCGTTGGTTTCTTGCTTGTATTTCGGCGGGGCGGAGTCTGATAGTAATAGTAAACGCCAGCTCCATGAATTTTCCCATAAGTAAAATCGCCCTTGTAAATAATACGCTTGCGATCCGAAGACAAAATGGTACCGGCTCCGTGCTCTTTGTCTTGGAACCATTCACCTTCATAAAGGAGGCCATTCGTGTATAAGCTAACCCCCCTGCCATGTCTTTGGGAGTTGTACATTTCACCCTCGTAAATGACATACTTGGCCTGCTGGCCTGCAAGAGCCTTGCTGGAGCTCGTATTATTTGAATTAGCTACGTTTCCGTCCTCCGAAGGTGGTTGCGGTTTCTGATAGTACAAGTAGTGCGCCGCCCTCCATCGGGCTGCAGCCGCATCGTTCAATGACGGTAGCTTAACGACAGCAGTTCCACCAACGTTGCTACTGCTCTTTTGGGTTGGGTTGCGACTACGACTAGCTGGGGTCTGCTGAGTTCGCTTGGATGAACCAACCAAGGACTTTGCCGATGATGCGACCGAAAGAGGATTCCCGCCTGCCTTCATAGCGACAGGTGTGATCGCGGATGCTACTGAATCGGCCATGGCCACCATAGTCACCGTGTCGGAATGCGGTGCAAGGGGAGCATCTGAAACGTCGTCAATGACTTTTTCTTGGAAGATGGTGAAAGTGTGCTGAAACTGCTGCGGCGGCGACGATGTTGAGGCTCCTCATCGCCTTCGTGTAGGGCTCGCTTTTTCCATGAGAGTTGACGTGTTCGAGCAGGACGAGAAGTATCGACTGAATCCGACGTATACGATTGTTTTCTTTTCGAGATCGCATTTGTTTTGGGGAAGTGGATAATACAGACGCTGGCAGTGCATGACACCCGACTCCTTGTCCAACGATCCTATGAGTTCAAAAGTCCCGTATTGATTTTTTCCGATTCCTCGAACGTGAATGAGTCCTGCAGGAAGAAGACCGCCTGGTGTCGATGGTGTCTCGGTCGTCTTTGCGGCGACTTTCATCATGTCGTCCGGAAAACAGGCCCTCGCCCTCGATGCAGGAGTTGCGTTGAGAAAGAGTGAGAAACTTTCCGGGACCGGCAATGCCTGTGGTTTCTTTCGTCCAACAGTCGTTTCGAAATACCCCTGCCAGCTGCCAGAAGGTGGACATTCATTGGAATATTTCGTGCCGGCATCTGTAAAATCCGGGTCGTCCGGATGCGCCTTGTCGGCAAACGTGCGACTTCGGGGAGTTGCCGGCGGTGGCTTATCCGATTGTGTTTCTGTTGTTGCTTCTTGTACAAGAGGAGCAGGCGTTTGTACTTTGGATGTTTCTACGCTATCGCAAGGCATCTGTGGCTGATCATCTTGCTGCTGGCTGCTGGGTTCGTCTGCTTTCATTTCCTCAGCCGAAGATTCATTGTTCACTTGCGTGCCTTTGGAGGCAACTGGCAGTTCTTCCTGTTGCTTGTTTACCTTAGCAGCTTCTTCACTCGGCGAGTTGCTTTCTTCTTGCGGTTTGGTGTCACTCATATTGTTGATTAGTTCTTGATCATCTTGTGACTCGATCGGCGGTTCGTTGTTATTATCATCCGGAGAACAGTCCTTCGGCGTATCGTTCATAATTATATCATAATCCACTCCCCGTTCCGCTGGTATCAAAGTCCTCCGGTGACACCGGATGCTCCCAATTATAAGAAAAAGGCATGGAAGCAGATCGTGCACCTGGCTTGTCCGGAACAAACTCGGTCCCAAAACACCAGCGGCCCGTCCATTTCCAGGCGCTCCCTTCTCGTTCCAGCCGACCCTTTAATGCAATCATGCTATTATTGTGTCAATTCGATGTGTAATAGAGAGAGCTGAGTCTCAAGGGGTTTTGTCCTATTTATCTTTGTTTTATGAATCATGAAAGGTGTTGGAATTTGGAGAGGAGGAGTCTTGTAAAAGGCGAACACGGGCGACGCGGCTGACTTCCACGTGAACATTTCGAGACTTACGACGGACGGTCGCACCCTAGTCCCATTCATGAATAAACATCATCATCATCACCTATGGTTGCCTTTCAACGTTTTCCACTAATCTTAATTTGCAGCGTAAACATAACATTCCTCTAGAGCATTACAAGGTAACCCAGAATGTTACAAGAAATAATAATCAACATTTTGTATACTTAGATAAAGGGACAAAGTCGTCGTCAGTCTTTTCGGTGGTGCCGTCCAACCCTTCAAAGAAAGCAACCGTTCGTTTTAACGACACAATCAAGGCGTCAATGTCTTCCTTGGTATTGTAAAAGTAACAGCTGGCTCGAGCTGAACTAGGATATCCCAGTTCAGCATGCAAAGGCTGACAACAGTGATGACCGGCTCGGACGGCTACACCATCAATGTCCAAGAACGTGCTCAGATCACTGGGATGGACGGATTCGTGATAGAAAGCACATAGTGCAGCACGTTTCTTCGGATCCGTGGGTCCAAAGAGAGTGAGCCCGGGAACTGTTTTGAGCTGTTCGTAGAGGTATTCGGCCAGTTCGTGTTCGTACGATTCAATTTCTTTCATACCAATTTTTTGCAAGTAATCGATCGCCGAACCCAAACCAATGGCCTGAGCAATGGCGGGTGTACCAGCTTCAAACCTGCCGGGGCTGGTTGAAACGTCACGCCCTCCAACGAGACCTGGTCAATCATTTCACCCCGCTTTTCCAGGGTGGCATCTCGTTCAACAACTTCTCCTTGCCCCACAGGAAACCAATCCCTGTGGGACCGCACATTTGTGCCCCGACGCGGCTAAAAGTCGACTCCCAGGTCCTGAACATCCACCACCATGTGGGGTAGAGATTGACAGGCATCTAGAACAACTACGGAATTCGGCGCCTTGTTCCGGACCTTTTCGACAATTTCCTTGACCGGGTTGATGCAGGCCAATACATTCGACACGTGTTGAAAGGCAACAATTTTTGTCTTTTCATTCAAAATCCTCCAGTTCTTTGAGATCGATAGTCCCAGTTTCTGGATCCAAATGAACAAAATTGAGTTTCAAATTCTTTTCTTGTGCCAGAATTTGCCAAGGTACGAAATTTGCGTGATGTTCGGCAACCGTCAAAACAATCTCGTCTCCCGCTTTTAAATTCGCTCTTCCGTAACTGTGAGCCACCAAATTAATAGCCTCCGTAGCACCAGAAGTGAAAACAATCTCATTGCGGCTTGGCGCATTGACAAAATTGGCGACCTTGTCACGAGCGGCCTCGTACGCCGATGTTGCTTCTCGGCTGAGCGTATGCGCACCACGATGTACATTGCTGTTGGTTCGTTCGTAGTAGCTTTGCAGAGCTTCCAGGACTTCTTTCGGCTTTTGAGAGGTCGCTCCAGAGTCCAAATACACCACAGGAATGTCCTTGTCGGTGACGGTGCGCTTCAAAATAGGAAAATCATCTCGTGTCCGTTCACCCATGGACGAGGACAGAACAGACGCTGAGAGTGCTCTATATTTCGGAGAGCCCCTTCCTTTTGGATCAGAAATGCTTGAATAACAGGGCACGTAAGCGATCAAAACGAGTAGTAATCGATCTGGAAAATACATGATGGTGGCGGCTCGACTGCTGAAGGACACGAATGAGGTAAAATTTTGGTAGGTGTGATTATTTCGAAGAGATCTCTCTATTTTACGCTTCTCTTTTTCGGAGGAGAAGATACGTATTCTGCTTGGTGACTTGTTTACTCTTTGGAATAATAGTAAGTTTACATAAGCCCTCACAGCTGAGCAACATGAATGAGCCAATTATTATTTGGCAATTTGGGAAAACGTCCAGATTTAGTACATTGTGGTGAAGAGTCGCTCCGTGTCCGTGAATGAGGACATGGGACTCCTGGGAGGGGCAGCGATCCAGGATCACAGTTCAGTCACTTGTCACTTGTCATTCTTGCTTCTTCCGTTGGTGACGATAAACAATAAGCTCTGTGTATGTGTAGGCTGTGTAGGTACCGTAGTCTACCTTGGGTTGTGTAAGGTTACTAGACTTTCAACGTTCAACGTTCAACCGTTGACCGTCGAATTCGGTAAAATTCGGTGCATGACCCAAGACATGCGTTGCCATTTCGTCATTACGCTCACTTTCACTAAATGTGTAATTGGACTAGCCGTTGAGAGTCGTTTTAGCCCATCCGCACCTCTTCTAACGGACCAACGCACGGATTCATTGGATCCCGGATCAAAGTACTTAAAGAAAATCTCCTAAATACTTGACGAAAATTTAGATTCTTTTCCAGCCCGCGCCCGCCCAATTAGGAAATCGATCCCGTCGAGCTTTTTCAGCGATGACGAGCACCAAATAATGCACGTTGAGTAAACAGCGTTGACCGTTCAAAGAAACCGCGGAGGACACGATGCGTTAACTGTTATCTCGAACATCGAGCAGCACCTTATTTGCTGCTTCGTATTGAAAATAAATAATAACAGAAGAAGGACAGCAACAAATATCGAAAAGTTCAAAGCCACAACAATGGCGACCCCTTACATGGATAGCAATTTACGGTCCGTCACACCCCAACTTCGAACTCGCGTTTCGCTGGTCGATATCCTTCTGGAAGTCGCGGCCAGCCACCCGATTTCACTCCTGCGAATGCTGGTTACAATCGACGTGACGATACAATGAATGGAGCGGTGGACTCGAGAGCGCCTTCGAGTACTGGTTTGATTCGTTTGACGCTAAAGAAACCGATGGGAATTGTATTCGAACCCATGTACGACCCGAACCAGGCGTCTGTTCAGCGCGGAGTGCGAATTTGTGATTTGCCGAGAACGGGTGCGGCTGCGCTGTCTCGTAAACTTCAAATCGGAGATGAGCTGTTGCAGATAAACGAGACGACTGTCTCGCGAATGACATTCGATGAGATTATGGATTTCATTATTGAAGCGGATCCAGAGTCAGTCAATCTTTTGTTTCGTCGTCCAAGAAAAGAGGCACTCCAGCCGAGACAAGGGGTGCAGCAAAAGCTGAATGCTGTGGCAAACAAAGACAACACGAGCACAGTCAAATGGGATGAGGCGGTTGACGCGGACAAGTCGAAAGATAAAAAAGAGCAGCAGTGGAAAGTATTCTCGCAAGAAGAGGACGAAGAAGGAATCCGTCAGTGAAGAAGAAGATACACTACAGAGCTCTGTTGCTGAATCGTACGAAAAGCGGGGACGACGCAAGAAGAACAAGTCGAGGCGAGGCGGACCTTACGAGTCGGAATCGTTCCTGGATCTGTTGATTGATACGATCTGCTCGAACACAAATGGGATTTGCCGAGACATGTACCGAAAAGATGACGATTATTCATACGAAGACGACAGTTTCACAAGTGAATTTGATGAAGAAACGTACGCTACCTATGAAGAATCCGTTGAGCGCCGGCCAGAAAAGTCGTCAAAGAAAAATCAAAATATGATGAACAAACTGACATGGACTCAAGGAGAAATCATCGAAAAGAAGAAAAGAGCAAGAGCAGTTCGAAGAAGTACGAGGATGACGGAACTCTGGAAACTGTCGAGTCATCGGATCGTGCAAAGGATGAACGTAGAACGTCTCAACCGCTTGGACTTGCTCCTGATCCTATAATGCAAATGCACTCTCCTCCAATCCTTCCCGTCATTGTTTCCGAGCCCGACGATGAAATAAACCGTGCTCCAATCCGAGAGCTCGAGTACGATGAAGACAATGGCGCAGACGTGTCGGTGATGGAAAGCTTGGGCGGCCCTTCTCTGCTCATTGAGAAGCAGCGTGCTGTAGCGCTTCAATCTCCCAGCAATCACAAACCGTACCAAAGGAGATCATTGACAATTACGGATTGGACTTTCTTCCTGCGTATGGTATGACCAGAACACAAGCAATCCAAAGCGATCCTGTAAAGTTCTATTCATTCGTGGTCAAACAGTTACTGGAAAAGAATGAGCCTGAGAAGGTGCGGCTGTTGGACAAGCTAATGGCGAAGTA
Source organism: Fistulifera pelliculosa (assembly GCA_026008555.1). Classification (NCBI taxonomy): domain Eukaryota; phylum Bacillariophyta; class Bacillariophyceae; order Naviculales; family Stauroneidaceae; genus Fistulifera; species Fistulifera pelliculosa. Next base: position 252,518 of record BROJ01000205.1, on the reverse strand, counting down.
CAAGGGTCGAGAAGATCACCTTGTACAGAAACTCTCCGTCCGCTACGACAAAACTTCAGGTGGCGACGCCCAGGGTGAAGCTCACGACCCAAGTCGCAACGAAGTCGAGTACACAGACGCTGTGAAGAAATCCAAAGATAGTTACAACGCTACAGCAGCAGTGAACATGGCGAGGATCGAATGCACGCGGTTTCACCCATTGGAGGCGGAATGCGTGATGAGTGGCCAGAAAAGGAGCATAAAGAAGATGATGATGTTGCCGAAGAGGAAAACTCAGTCAGTGGTTCTGAATATTCCGGCGATTCTGTTGATGGTACTTCGCCTGCGGTTATTGCTCAAGTATCCGAATTACTAAACTACGTGTACGGAAAGACGTCCGTACCAGGACAGATTGACCGTGTCTCGACAATTATGCGTGCCTACGAGGGCCGCGAAGCCGTTCTTTAGAGCTGCTTGAAACCAAGGCTTTGATCAAGGCGAACAAAGAGAAAGAAAGCGAGGCTGAACTTCCATCGTTCTTGAGAAATTCGAGTATGTCTCAAGCATCACGGAATGCCGAGGAACTGAGCGGAGGAGGCTTACCACCGGTTACACCAATGGCCACATGGACAGGGGACATTGATTAATGACGACATTTCGTCAATGAGCGGGGTCTCCAACCCGGCACCAGAGCCGTACGGCAACAAATATAGAATGGTAAGTTGCACTTTTCTTCTCGGCACGCTGTTTTGCTTCATCGATCTTCACAGATTCCTCACACTTTACTTTCACTAGACCGAACATTCTCAAATGAAGATCATGTCAGATGACGAAGAAACAGGCATGGAAGCTCCACAAACGGTCTTATCAAAAGAGAAGCAGTGCATCTTCTTTAGACAAAGACAAGAAAAGAAGAAGGGCCTTTTGGAGGCTTATTTGGGAAGAAGAAGGGTAAAGAGGCTGCTCCGTCATCCTCGCGAATGAAAAAACGATGAAGTGCGGAATAGACTTGTTCGTGCTCATGCGACTGTATCATATTTTGCAAGGTGATTTATTAACTCCGCTCCTAAAACTATATTATGATTTCATCTTGCCTCCACGTTACTTATTTGATAGTATGGGGTCTGTCAAAGTATCATGATTGGTAACAATACATCTAGAGGTCCATTCTAGTTATTTTCCAAGTTAGATGACAACCGTTGTGACCATGGCGACCAGACCGTTATACCGTTGCGAGCAGAATCGATGTCGTTTTATTGGCAAATCAACGAGATTTGAAACGTATTTCAAGGCCCTTCCTTTCCAAAGTTATTGATCAAAGAATTCGCTTATCGATACCAATGTGTCCTCCCAGTTCGTCCATACGGATACAAGGCTTCCAAAGGATTGCGCTGATTGACGATCGCGATTTCCTCTTTTTCAACAGAGAACATAAAGCGGCTTTTATCCACCTTGTCAAAAATGTCTTGGTAAGCGCTGCGATTTCATCGAGATCGTATCCCGGCTCCAGCTGTTCGATATTTCAACACGTCGACAATATACTGATGCCCGATATCGCCTCCGCTCTTGGACCCAAAGAGTTTCGCTGAAACTCGTTCTCGCAAGCGAATACTTGTTACAAGGCTAGCCATGATGTCCGGCGGGGCCACAAGTAAGATCTGCTTTTGCAAAAGGAAAGTGACAACAGAATGAGGCATCAAGGCATTCGATCATGTGCATCATGTCGTCCGTCTTTCTCTCGAGGATGTCTCCTCTCTTCTCGGATCTGTCGTAACGGTTCAACGCTCCGCTCGGTGGGCGCTTGGCTATGCGATGAACGTTCATAGCTGAACAGAAAAGGAACGAGAAGCAAGGTACCGGTAGTTGAGAACGATCTTTCTGCGCGGTAACAACACGATGCGGAATGCGGATCGATCACACTTTTTTCGTTTTGACGCTTTGTCGCTATTTTCACGGACGACGACTTGCCGCGCGAGAAAGTGTTCGTGTCGTAGCGGTAATTTAAAGCAACCAGATCCATTCACGAGAAATGCGGACTCACGGCCGCAGCCGAGCGGATGATGAACCCGAGGAACATCACGAAACTTCAACCTGCTGCAACTTTTACCTTCTCAAGGCATTCATTCGTTCCGCTGTATCTATTATTAATTAATTGAACACAAGTATCTTTATATCATGATCCATTTGCGGGTGATACTATTATCGGCGTTTGCCGCTGTCGAATTATCGACGGCTTTTGTCTTGCCCGTGAGAATGCAGAGTGTGACAAAGCTAGCTTCTTCGATGACAGATGACTTTGCCAATTTTGCGGCATCTTTAGAAGAAGATGACCGAAAACAGAAATATCTGGGTCCTCTTTTGAAGCCTCTTCGGCCAGCGCGACAATGAAAGATCCGGTTCTGAAAAACAAGTCATGGCAAGAAGATTTAGATGAGTTGCTCAATCCGTTGACACCCGTGGCCAGAAAACAAATTCTGTTGAGCGACCTCGCCGGAGCCAATTCCGATATCCAAGCGAGTATTCAATCGGCTCTTCGGGATGGGAAGGTAAGTAGTTTTGCAAACGCAAGTCGGGATGCTTCTTTTTCACATTCAAGCCGTCTCATTCATTCATTCATTCTCTATTTCTTTATGACTCAATATGAAAATTATACAGATCGATCCTTTGCTGACACCCCGAGGAAAGAAACTGCAAGAAGGAACACGTGCTGTAGCTCGACAGGTAGTGAACGACATTTTGCCATCCTTGGCCAAGTCGTCGTTTCCGCCGCCTTCGGGGGCACAAGGATTGTTTCCTCCTCCTCCGTTTCCTTTTCCACCCGCCGAGAAGTGAATCGGTTGGGAACTCGAGTATTGAATGCATTGCAGAATCAAATTCAAACTTCCATCAAAAATCTGCAAGAAGATTTACAGGATCCGACCAATCGCATTCCGCAACGATTGTCGCAACAAACGGAGGAGATCTTGCAGGAAGCGGGGAATGTCTTTTCGGAAACGCCCGTCGGCCTGAAAGAGCCACCTTACACAGTGGTCGCTACGACTGAAGCCTATGAGATTCGTGATTACGAAGGATATAAAGTGGCGATTACCAACATGATTACCGGAGTGGATGATCCCTATTTTACTCCCAACACGAATAATTTGGGCGAACAAGGGAGGGCATTCAATTCTTTGGCGGCATATCTGTTCGGGGCGAATCGACAAAAGTTATGGACATGACGACACCAGTGACCACCACCATGTCAGGTGAGATGCGTTTTACATTGATACTATCAATCCTCCAGAGCCGTTGGAGCAAGACGAAAGCAAGAATGTGTACGAAACGGATACAATCCGCATTGAGGAAATACCTCCCGCCCGACTGGCTGTTCGTCGGTTTTACGGTTTTGTCACACAGGGCGAGGTGGCTCGACAGAAAGAAGCCTTATTGACTGCGCTGTCTTTGGATGGTGAATACGAACTGGATGTTCCGCATGGACAAACAGTTGGGCATCTCATTTTCCAGTACAACCCACCCTACACCATTCCTGTTGTTCGGCGAAACGAAATTGCAGTGCCAATCAGTCGTGTTATCGACGAGGATTTAGATGCGCAAGAGAGCGCTGATCGCATTTCAGAAAACTGGATCTCTCCTTCCGATGGCGAGTCGGCGATTTAGTGTCATCACTCAAGGACGAATGTGCTCAATATGGATCCAAACAGACGACGGCATATGTACAGCATGCGGTTTTTAGTAAACTTTTCTTTCCTATAGATAATTCAGTTTATTTATTCATTCGAGGCTCACAAGCCGAAATACTTATCCCCGCCGTCGTAAGCAGGATCTCTTTTCGAAATCCGGTTTCAAAAACAACACCCGAAACTTTCACGCCGCAGTCCTCGATGAGAGTTTCAGTCCAGCATTTCATGCCGAATTTATTCTTCATGAGTCCGTGGTAATGAAATCGGAACACACTCCCCTCGTCATGTGTGTCAATCGACAAGAGCTCCACGGACGAGCCCAGAATATTCAAAGCAGTCTGCATAGACTCGACGATTTCAGGGTCGCATTCACCCTTCCGATACGTTCCCACCAAGGTTTCATATCTTTCATACGGAGCACGCTGTTCACGATGCCATGCCAACGAGACTTCCTCCGGCATCCACTCGGCATTCTTGGCGCGAGCAAGTTCCACCGCTTTCACGCGCGCGATACGGATCGAGCGAATCAAAATCCGTTTTCTTGTCGGGATCTGTAAATCGATTGTTTGTGTACTCCTTTGGTTCAAAGTACATTTGCTCGGGGTATCCGTGCCAGCGAGCAGCGTGGCGAGGATCTCCATGTCGCGAAGAAATGGATCCACATAAGTCTCCATGACTTCCAAAGATTTTCGAAACTTGACGACATCTTCGTTGTATTGGATCTCGGGATCTCCTTCGGGAAACTGCTGCGGTACCATAGAATCATCTTTGGTCATTTCGTCAATCATATAAGAGTCTCTGGATCCGAGAATGGCTCGCGTGTCAACTGGATTCGACGGACCGAAGATAGGATCGTAGCCTATTTCCACGCCATCATCGTTTTCTCTGTTTCTCCAAATACTTCATGTTCTCTTGATTCATTGCCAACACATTCGGGTCGGGTTCTCCCGACAATGGGTCCCATTCATAGTCAAAACGACTCCTCAAATCTTGAATAGTCCACGTTCCCAACGTGTCCGCATCGACAGCGTCTGGATCATCGTTTTCATACTGCGCCTTTTCATCTTGCACCAACGTTCCGTAATTTTCAAGCCGGCATACGAACGCGTTCCTTCCTTGATTTCTTGTAGAATACGCGCTTTCGCGGCCAGCTGTTCTTCGGTTTCAATAATGGCTCCAGGACGACCTCCTGTCAAATCTCCCAACAAGCTTTCATCGACGTCACGAGGTGCATAATACTTGGGAGCGTCGTCCTGTTGGCCGCGTAGAATCTTTGTTGTTCTTCGCGCGACGATAGGCGGAACGACGGTTTGTGTCGCCATTGGTGAGGCAGCGGACGTTTGTTGCTTCACTGTTTTCGATTTGGTGGATTTGGCTGTCTTGCTCCTTTTCTTTGACGAACCCGATCCGCTGGGTGTACTCTCAAGCGGATCAATGACAGATATTCTCCCTTTGACGCGGCTGATCGAATGAGGACCAAACGCATGAACTGTTGCCGTAAGCAGAGGTATTAAAACGATGGCTGATTTCATCTTTCGTTCTTCGCCTTTTGTGTGTTATATATTTGCACTTCCTTCCACAGCTCTCTCTATTTCTTGTACTGGCTTGGCTTCTCGCTATTCGATTTTCTTGGCCTATTTATTTATACGGAGTAATTAATAAGTAGTAAATTATTTTGTGCAGCAAAGTAATCTACTTGTTTTGCTTGGCTCTTTGTGATGGATCGAATGGCAAGTCAAAATCGAAGAAAAAAGTCTGTGGCGGTGGTGCGAAGTGCCAAGTGCCAAGAGGACATCACCATCACGCGTGCAAGTCCACATCTACTTTTACATATATACTCGTTTTCCTTCGACTATCTATGAATCATGATAAATAGGGATATTGGTACTTTTAAGTACCGGTAAGACCACCATGTCTCTCCCTTATTCGGTCTTTGCGGTGCTTCATCGTGCTGCGTTTTTCTCTCGCGCTATACTGGTACGTTTGCGTTGTGCCCCTCGCATCCACGATCAATGCGGGAAACGGTGTGAGGTGAATAATAACAATCTTACGAATACTTTATAATCATCCTCATTGTGCTCGTGAATAGTTAATCAATTGTTAATTTGAGTAACTTATTCGTTAAATTGATACATCTTTTGTGAAAGTTGATAAAACTGCTATTTCAGAAGAAATGGCTCCGACACACGCCTCGAACAACAAGAACGGCGGACCCGTCCAAGCTTCAAGACGGGATCATTCGGTTCCAGCTCGGCGCCATTTACCTCGTCAATTTCAAGGCTATTCGAAATTTTTCCTAGTTGAAAATAGAAAGAAAAACGGCAGGTGCTTTTGATTTCTCGCGCAAAAGGATTGGTGTCGAACGTGCTTTCAAAATCGAGCGAGGAATTGCAACGCTCGAACAACAGCGGAGAAGCTTCTTTGGCCAAAACTTCGTTTAGTAAAACCGACACTAGTGTGACGACGCTACGAAGTGAGCGAGACGTCGAAGAAACTATTGAGCAACCTGATCGGATCAAAGAACCAAGCGCAGAGTTTACAAAGAATAATGACATAAAGGATGATGACTCGGAGGAGAGTTGTTCGGGCAATCCAATCACAAGTGAGGAAAGTACTTCTACGCAAGAAAATGAAAAGAAACCGTTAATTTTCAATGCGATGGGCCCCAAGATGTTGACGTTCTCCAAACAGTGAATACATGATTAAATTGTGTCGAGAGTACAAGCCCAGCTGTCGAAACGACGATGAACTGATGGAAAAGATGATTGACTGGGTACATGGGAAAAATGGAAATTTTGTTGTGCCCGCGAAAGAAGGAGGTTTGAAGTTGCTTCATCTCCCAAAGTGCGGGAATCCTTGCAACAAATCATTGAGAGTGCAACGCAAAAGAAACCACGTGCGCCAAAGCCCCAACCAAAGAAACCAAAAGGAGGAAAGAAATCAACAAACACATTATCAGGAAAATGCCAGCTGGCGAGTATGACGTAATTTGCGGTAGAGGTAATGCAACGGCATTCCATTCGGGTAACTTGCATTTTCGTCGTTACTGTTGGGATTTGAGAGACGAATACAGCAAGTTGCCAAAGCACAAGAAACGTGCTGTTGCTGCCACGGTTATTAATCGAGTCAAGTCGACTGGCGGGCGGTTTTAGAAATACAGAACGGCGCGCTTGTTCTTGCAAGTGAAGCTCGTGCGCTTGAAAAAGCCGCCCAAGCTCTACGCGAGAAGAAATGGGAGAATAGGAATTCACGGCTAGATCCAAACTACAGGAGAAATTTTCATCGCCGACAGAAAGCAAGGTCCAGAGCGACACACCTCCTAAACCGAGCAAGGTCAAGCTGCCAAAGGTGTCGAAACCGAAAAGCCACCGACGGCTAAATTAGTTCCGAGCTGGCATGAACAATCGGTCGCAAAATCTTCCGAGAATGAAACATCAAAGTCTATGAACAACGGGGTTGAAGTTGGAACACGTATAGAAGTGTTCTGGCCACTGGATCAGAAATATTACGCAGCAATGGTTAAAGCTGTGAATGGGCATTCTGTCCACATTGAATACGAGCTAGACGGTGTGATTGAGTGGTTAAACTTGTCGGATCACATCTTCAGGACAATTCCGTAGATACTCACTGCGAGCAGTTTATGTGAAAGCACGCATCGAGCATTGATTCGAAGTTATTGCACGTGGTAGGGCCCTGAACAATAATTGTTAACTTCAAATACATCATCAATCGTTAGATTTACCCTATAGCTAGGTCTCCCAAGATGAACTCCTGTCTAAACCAGGCAACAACAGCTCCATGACTAAATGTTTGTCATTATTTTACTAAAGTAAATGGACTTCCACTCCATTGCACGAGCTTATGTTAGATGCGCTTCACATGACGGATTGCCAATAAGTCAAAGCATTGGTGCATGGCGAGGGTCGTCGCGTGACAGAGCAACAGACGGTTGTTCATCTCCGGATCGCCCAATACTCGGCATTTCGTGACAAACTCAGAAGCAGCATTGGCAAGCTTGTACACATAGTCGCAGATGTGATACGGGTAAAGATCGTCCAGCGTTAGCTCAATGACATCGGCATACTTCTGCAAGTGCAAAACCAAGTTTCGTTCCGAAGGATGTGTGATCTTCACTTCCTGCTTGCTCTGAAGAAGTTCTTCTACGTCCACATTGAACTCCGCTTTAGCCTTTGCCGCAATACTTTCTAGGCGGACACGGGCATACAGAAGATAGACAGCAGTGTCGCCACTGGTCGACAGCATTTCATCGTAGCTGAACTTGTAGCTACTGGTAGGATTTCGACGCAAATCGTAATATTTGACTGCTCCGTACCCAATGGCTTCCGCAACTTCATGTACTTCTTCTTCTGTAATGTTGGCTTTTCCTTCCTGAATACGTTCTCGTAGCTTACTTTCCATTCGACTGACGGATTCGTCCAAAAGATCGACAAGTCGAACAGTCTCACCAGATCTCGTCTTGAATCGCTTTCCGTCCTCGCCGTTCACGGTACCAAACCCAATGTGCTTCAATCGCTGACCTCCATTGAGCCATCCGATTTCCTTTCCACCAGCAAATACCAACTTGAAATGATCATTTTGGCCCAGATCTGTAATGGCAATGATGCGATCAGCTTTCAGTTCAAACAGACGGTATTTGAGAGCGGCCATGTCCGTGGAATCGTAGCCGTAGCCCCCATCTGACTTTTGCAACATCAGTGGAACCTTCATTCCTTCCACAAAAACACATTTGGCCCCGCCTTCCTCGATCGCCAGACGGCCCGCTTTGCTGAACTCTTCAATGACTGCTGGGATTTTGGGTTGTAAAACGACTCGCCGCATTCCTTGACACTCACATCAAGGCGCTTGTAAACTTTTCGAATTCCAAGCGCGACACGTCACAGAGCATTTTCCAAATCTTCAAACACTGTGGATTGCCCGATTGCAAATCAACAACGTTCGTTTGCGACGTCTTCTTAAAGTCTGCATCGTCGTCGAAACGGGCTTTGGCGTTTTGTAAAATTCCGTCAGGTCGGAAATGTTGGGCAGATTTCCATCTTCCTGATTAATGACATCTGGATATTCCTCTTTCAAGTACTGAATAAGCATCCCGAACTGGGTCCCCAATCACCGACATGATTGACACGATGCACATAATGCCCGGCCGCTTCCAAAACCCGGCAAACGGATTCACCAATGATCGTCGATCGCAAATGACCCACGTGCATTTCCTTGGCAATGTTGGGCGATGAGAAATCGACGACGCACGTTTCGCATTTGGAAATCGGCGGAAATGGCAATTTTCCCGAAGGCAACCATCCATTCACCTGGTTTTGTAAAAACGACGGCTGCAGGCGACATAGTACAAATCCAGGTCCGTTCACTTCAAATCCATTAGAATCGGGTGATTGTCTCCAACGCTCTGAACAATCGCCTTGGCCACATCTTGGGGCGACTTGTATTCCTGCGAGCCTTGCTTCTTGAGGTAGGCGAATGTAGGCATGGCAGCATTGCACTGAAAGTCACCGTGTTGCACATTCTGGCATGGCTGGGTGATATTACCAGGCAAGGAAATGTCGCTACCAAACAGATCGCGGACAATCTTATCGAAAATCAAATCAACGACTTTGTTGAGACGAGGTTCAAAGCATTTGACCGCTTTTGAGCAGTGACTAGAGCATGCTCATGAATTTGCATATTTGGTCACTTCAGGAGATGAGGAAACATCCATGGAAGAAAGAGTGGCCAGGATACAAATATCGGCCACTGTCATGGACGATCCTACCAATTGAGGACGCTGCAAGGATTTGGAAAGGTGTGCTAGGCCCGCGACAGGATCTGCACGCAAGACAGTTCGTTCCCATTCCAACCATTCCTCCATTATCATCTGTTCCGGAAAGGTTGCTTTCGAAGCCGAAAAGGCAATAGCTTGCGCCATGGCATTCCCTCCCCGCCGACCGTTTCCTCGCCGTACTTGAGAACGGCATGTCGGGATGCACTGGGCGCTACACCGGACACGAGAGGTACTTGATAGTATTGCGCCGTCCAAATGACTTTCAAAGTTGCGATATCTTCCATAGAAGCATTCATCAATGTCCATTTGGGTTGAAAACTGGGGTTTCAATAGGAGCAGCAGCTTCGGCTGGGGCAACAACGTCTGCCTTGCCTTGTTTTTTGGCTTGCGCCTTTTCGGCTTTCTTTTGCATCTTTTCTGCTGTCCCTTGGACACTCCTTCAGCTTGTTCTTCCGACATTGTAGTTAATAACGAGGTCAAACAGAAATGAAAGACTACCGTACAATATCGTTACAATGGCATGACGGTGAAATAAAAGCGCGATGCTCGAGGCGTTTGTTATCGACCACGGATTTTCGTCGCAAGAAAAATGAACGTGTAGGACATCTGGCCAGGCGATATTCGTCGCGCGTTGTTGCGCGTTTCCACTGAAGACAATCCAATCCTGATGCTAGAGGTCCAACTCATTTTACCACATCCAACAAAGGATTCAAAATAATGGTGGCGAAAGGACAATGATTGATATCAATAATCTAGGGTAAAAGTCTTCTTTGGATCCTTTCAACTAACTTTTAGGGACGTTACGACGCTCCATCAAATCCTTTTTTCGAAAAGCACGACTACGGCATTTGCGACTTGATAGGATCTTATCGAATGTATAACAACAGAGTGATGAATATTATTACAATCGACTTGAACTCGCCGGCGGAGGATACTCTTGCAATATCTGCTGTGATACTTTTACAATCGTGGGTAGTAACGCACCCACCTTGCGAGCAGCCGCACTGCTCGCCACGCCCTGCTTCGATCGTTGCGCAACACCCTGAACAATGACTGCATTCTTGAAAAATAGAAATGCCAGATAGAACCCGCTCCACGCCCATGCCGTTTCGAAATCTGTCGCGCTGTGATGGTTGGAACAATACGCTTGGACCAGTTCGCGTCGCGATGGAATGCCCAACAACAACGAGCTATCCACACCGACAATACCGGAAATACCAACGCCATTCCGCGGAATAAAGTACAGCATGGCCAAATTGGCAAGATCACAAAGACCATCCCCAGCGTGCTGAGTTCCCAATCAAGAATCGCAATGATTCTTGGTTCGGTGGGATGAAAGATGAGATTATCAATTTTGAAGTCACCGTGCAACAACGATATCTTGGATTGAGGACACTGTTGCGCATAACCTACCAACAGCTTTGCCAAATTGGGAATGCAAGGATCGTCATCGTTCATCAAGGCCGCTTGTCGGTGACTCACCGCGACCAGTCGTTCGAGTTGTCGTTCCACATAGCGACCGTGTTTTCCGTAATCCCCAATCCCAATGTCTGCCAATCGACCGCATGGTGGAGATTCGATAACACAGTAATGGTATTTTGAAAGGCCGCTTGTCGATCGGACATGCCGGGCAACGAAGGATCGGTAAAAATACGGCCCGCCACAAACTCCATGACATAAAATTCGGCTCCCAATACAGCTGTATCTTTGCAGTAGGCGTAAACATTTGGAACTGGAACACGCGCTTGAGGATTCTCCTGATTGTGATGTTGCAGTGCATTCAGAATACGAAATTCCCGATCGAGTGCATGCGCCGTCGCGTGTGCGACCGTTTGCGGCTTCTTTCAAAGACCAGACAACAATCACCAATTGCCAATTGATAGGTGGGATTCGACTGTCCGAATCCAAATTGACGAATCGAAAGGAGGATTGGAGCGTCTGGGGCATTTGAATTCGTGAGGCGACAAGGCAATCAACGCGGGTTGTTGGGACATCCAGCGACACAATGGATCGATATTGAGCGCTTCGCGGACTGGAGTAGTCGCTTGACCCTCGTTTCCTTGTCTGAGTCGTTTTGGTGGCATGTTGATGTAAAAAAAATACACAGGGAGAAGTAAAAGTGGAACTCGGAGGAAAGTTTTGCTGCGTTTTGTGTTGCTGTAAATTGGAAGCTTTCTACGAAAAAGTGATCCACCAATGGTCCGGTACCGGAGCGATATACTTAGACAGATCATGTATACTATTTAACTGTACAAGTGGTTTCGCGTGACACTCTCGTATCCTCGACCAGTTCGACTCGAACTTGTTCGGGGCCATCGGTCGCATTCCTTTCGCGAGCTCATGTTGACCGCAACAAACAACAAAGCGACACGGCGGACAAATAATAATATACCATAATCATTGTTTGTTCCTGTCGAAGCACAGCATTTCTATAATATTTACTTTTTATTTCTTCAATAGACAAAACAATTGAATCATGGACACTGTACTCGAGTCCAATTCAAAGATGGCGGTGAGTTGAGGGTTGTAGGAATGCGGAGCACGCAGGTACTTGAGAAACGACAAATGTGACTAACAGATTGAACTTTATTTTATTCCTTCTTTCGTTTTCAGTGGTAATTGCCGCAGATCAGGCAAACGCTCGATCGATATTGATCTATCAATCGAATTTGGATAAAATCAAGGAACTGACTTCGCATTCGGCAATGGGTGTATCCGGACCCAACTGCGATTTGGTCACTTTCACCGAGTAAGTAGTCGAACGAAAACAGAGATCATTCTATAGCATCTCTAACACGAAACTCACCTATTTTTTATTCTCTATTTTTAAATAGGTTCATTTCAAGAACTTGCAACTCTACGAACTCCGACACGAGGGTACCAAATTGTCCACCAAAGCGCAAGCGAACTTTTGCCGAAATGAATTGGCCGTCGCGCTACGAAAGGGTCCGTATCAAGTGAGTGCCTTGTTGGGAGGCTACGATGTGACGACGAATACGCCTTCTCTTTACTATTTGGATTACATGGGTACCTTGCAAAGATTCCTTTGGTGCACAAGGATATGCGCAATACTTTACCTTGTCGACGATGGATCGGGAGTATCGGGAAGATTTGGACGAGGCGGCGGCCCTGGAAATTGTAGCAAAGTCGATTCATGAATTGCAGTCTCGTTTTTTGATCAAGCAGAACAATTATATCATCAAAGTGATTGATAAAGATGGGGTACGAGTGCACAGTCAGGGTGCCGATCCGGCGGATACCTGAGTGTAAACAATAAAGTAATGGATCTATTATTCTGACTATACCAGGAGCTTGTATTGAAATAGAGGATTACTATCATAGTCTAGTTGGATCCGGGGATACTATTTATTCGTCGAGCGATTGTCGAGGTCGTTCATCGTTTCTTGCCTGCCCGATCCGTCGTGTACCGGAAAGACACGAGGTGGTACATAATTCGAAGTCTCGTGAAAAAATGCTGTCATTTGCTGGTCGAGTACCGTACCATCGCTACGCGACTTTACGTGGTCGCGTTGCGCTTTCAAAGACGAAAACCGCCATCGATGGGCAAGTCATTCTTACCCTTTGTAAGAAGAATCAATTTCTGGTATCACGAATAATTCCTGTGAAAGGTCAATCAACTACGTTTAGTTCATTATCTTCTCTTTGAAAGACCAGCCAAAATGATGGAAGGAACAGACGAAGACAGCCGGCCGTCAGCGGAGCAAACTCGTGCCAATCGTAAGTAGTTTCTCTTGTTGCACATCAAACTCTCGTAATAGCTTGATTTCTTAATTGTAATCTAACAAAGTTCTGAACTATGAAAATCAGTGCAACGGGCTATTCAGTACTGGCTCGACAAGTCGACGATTCATACCGGTCCCCGGTGGGCACTCTTTGTGTTCGTATTAGTCCTCTTCTTTCTCCGAATCTACATGGCGAATGGCTACTTTATTGTTGCTTATGGATTGGGAATCTTTCTCCTCAACAACTTTATTGCGTTCCTATCTCCTATGGATGATCCGACGGAAGACGACGGCATGCGACTGCCGACATCGGATTCGGAAGGAAAGGAGTTCCGGCCCTTCACGAGACGGTTGCCTGAATTCAAATTCTGGTTGGCTTGTACAAGAGGAACTTTGACGGCATTTGTGATGACTTTCTTTTCCATTTTCGATATTCCGGTATTTTGGCCCATTCTGCTCATGTACTTCTTTATTCTGTTTTTCATGACAATGAAACGGCAAATCATGCACATGTACAAGCACAAGTATGTTCCAATCAGCTTTGGTAAAGCAAAATACAAAGATGCTGGCGTAGAACATGGTATGTACGGTGGTGGGATGGGAAAGAATCGATAAATAGCACAACCAATATACTTTTCAGTCTGCTAGGCTTGTTCAACTGGTAGGGCTAGTTCAAACAAGAAAATCGTTTGTCTAGGCACTTATCGCCATCAGTAACTTAAGGTTTTCTTACTACTAGAATTACATGACCACCTCTTCCTTCGAGCTGAGAATCTTCTCTACCGTCAGCTCAACAAAGACATACTTGTCCTCGTCATCGCTATCGTAGCCCTGTAAAAGAGCAATATGCTTCTCACGCTGCCGGCGCAACATAGCGCGGTTTCGCTCCAGCAATTCGCGAATCTTGGCCCGCTCGGCACGTTTTCCAGCCGTTTCTTCCAAGTAGCGAGCACGCTCCCGTTTTCGATCGGCCTTGTCGAACTGCTTTTCGTACGTTTTGAGATTTTGGCGGACCTTTTGATCTCCTTCTTGGACAGGAGCTTTTCTCTTGGACGCCATTCGAATTCGTAAAATGTCTCAAATGATTCCTGATAGAGCTGCTTGCCTTGAAAGCTCCACAAGATGTAACCGTTGTCCATGGCAAACTTGAAATGACCTCCTTCAAGAGGCTGCGTGACGCAGGTGACCACAGAGCGGCCAGAAGGGTCCCAGAGAACTTGGTTCGCTCGGTAGTGCTCCTTGACCACCAAAGTCTTGCTATCCACGTCATAAAACTCGATCGATCCCGATGCGGAATCACCTAAACTGGCCATGATGATTGTCGAACCAGCCGGGCTCCAGAAGAGAAAGTTGCACTGCTTTCCTTGCAACGTCTCGATCTTGTTGAGCTCCGGCACTTTGGCTTGCGGAGCCTTCTTGAGTTGTTTGGCACCGACAACGCCTGTAGCTGGTAGAGCGTCCGGTCTCTTCATCATGTCATAAAGGACACTTGCACCTTGGACGCCGTGGGGTTTTCCGCGTGAATCATGGCAAACCGAGAGCCGTTCGGTTCCCAAGTCAAGGCCATTACAGCATCTTGGATGTCTAACATCTCTACGGGAATTCCGGGCTGACTCAACCGGAACAACTCAATATTGTTGTAGAATGTTTTCTTGGATTTCGTGTGCCGGGTCACCTTGACTGCGAGGTAATCACCTGTTGGAGAAAAGACCATGTTACATTTGGAAACATTGAACAGATTCTTTTGACGCAACTTTTGACGGCTGGGAATTTCAATCAAATCGACATGAGCAGGTGCATTGTTCGCTTCAGGTGCCTGAAAAGGTGTTGAAACCATATAGTTAGACACATGACACTTGACGAAAGCAACTCAAGATGATACAACAAGAGCAGGTCTTACCCAATATGCAATTATATTCGCCACCGGACTCCACTGAAATTCACTAATACCATCACATGCGAGAGAACGACTGTCCAACAAGCGCATACTGGGTGATTCGTAAATAGTAATGAGATTTTTCCCCATGCGAGCAAGGTACTTGTCATCGAAACTCCACAAAACGGTGGAGGCATGGCATCATTGTCTCGCGTTTCTTTTTCAGGAAACAGAGAAAAGGCGCGCAAAAGATTTCCTGTCGCAATGTGGTAAATCTTTATGGCTGCTGGGTCAGTTGGGTCTTCATTGTTGGTCAACAGGTAGTTTTCCTGCGGCGAGAACAAGATTCGTTTGACTCCTGGCGCTACAAAGCGACCAACCTTCTCGTAACCCATACCAGCCCACAAGATGACACCCTTGTCGGGCACCAAAGTCGCAAGATAGCTACCTGTCGGACTCCAGTGACAGTAATACTGGCACCAGGAAACGCCTTGTTCCTTCTCTCGACTTCCGTCATAATCCACCACAGGATCACTCTTGTGATCGAACCAGTTGACCACAGTTTCGTTCTGGAATCGGAGAACAAAAGCATCTCTCTGATGAGGATCTTCGAGCCATTCGGCTACATTGGGCTTTTCCTCAAAGGGCGCGGGTTCGGGGCAACGAACTCCGAGTGTGTATTGAGCGCTTCTAATTCCTTGCAGCGGGGATACGACGTGACCGAAAGTTGATGCTTCTTGTCAAAACTGTATCCCTGTAACACACTAACAGCTTTCTCCGCGTCCTCGACAGTGGCGAATTCTACAATGCAGAATCCAAGCGACGAGTCCTTTTCTTCGTCAAAGGGCATGAACACTCCATTGAACTGAGTGGCTTCATCCGTCACTAGAGTACCAATTTTGGTAGCCAACTTCACAACAACACTGGTCAACTTTTCGAATTTCGCTTGGGGACTTTGGGAAGATTGGTGATAACGACGGATGTTTCAAACGTTTTGCGCAAAGGAGGATAAAGTGGCTTTGGATCGAGCGGGGCGTCGCTGAAATAGCCATCGAGCTCTTCGGCTTCTTGCGCGAGTCGGTCCAAGTCTTCTGCGGGGGGCATTGTAGAACTGTAAACTGATAGTAATGAATGAATGAATTATCCTTTGTCTCTACTTTGTAATAAAGAAAAGGACGAGGAGTCGTTCAATGTGTGAGTTGCGTTATGCGATTTGCGATGTTGGTGTTGGGTGTTGGTTGGAAGGACGGTCAAGATGCGGGGAGCAAATGAAAGAGAGCAAATTTTATTGGGTCGATGCAACGGAGACGACGTAATTTGTTATCCATCCGGTTGCGGTCAACTTTTTGTGGAGTTCAGATCCCCGTGTGTCTGCAATGCGACCGTAGGAACAAGACAGTCGGTTCGGTTCTCGGTCAATCAACATCGGTTTCAATTATTTCGGGGAAAGTTTTTTGAACTGACTCACTTATTTGTCGTTCATTTCTCATTTGCCTTTCAAGAAATATATGTTTCCAAGGAATGAAAACAGTGATATTGAATTGCATACAACGGGCAAAAACAAGTGAGTGATGATAACAGGAGAAGCCGGGTAGAAAAAACACCTTACCATGAAACAAATGTTTCAGGCCCTATTTCTTGCCACGCAAGCCGTCGCGTTCCAGTCAGCATCCCCAAGGACGTCGAGAAAGTCCGCTGCTTTCGTTCAATCCACCATTATTCCGCAACAAGAACTGTCGAATACGCAAGACGAATATGACGTGATTGTCATTGGCGCCGGCGTCGGAGGACTGTCTTGTGCTTCCTTGACCTCCAAGTACGGCATGAAAACACTTTGTCTGGAAGCTCATGACACTGCGGGTGGAGTCGCTCACAGTTTTCAACGGTATAGTTCCGCTTCCAAGAGCACGCCTTTTGCTTCGATTCGGGGCCGTCGCTCGTGTCGGGTTTGTCGCAAAAGGAACCAACCCACTGAGACAAGTTTTGGATGCCGTCGGTACGGCGGAGGAAGTGAACTGGAAAACGTACGATGGCTGGGTCGTGCATGACACATCGGATGGCACAAGTTTCAAAATTACAACTGGATCCGGTGGCGAATTCGAAGCTGCCATTGAACAAAAGGCCGGTGAGAATGCTCGTCGTGAATTTGAAGCATTCAAGGCAAAATTGCTTGAGAGCGGCGGGCTGTCCGAGTCATCAGCGTACATTCCTCCCTTTGCTCTGCGTGGGGATATCAAGGCTGTGTTAAGCCTTTCGAAGTACTACTTCAAGTTGCTGAGCATTGGCCTAAAAGGGAGACTTCTCACGGGTCCGTTTTCAAAAGTGATGGACTTGCATGGGGTTAGAGATCCTTTTATTCGCAAATGGTTTGATTATCTCTCGTTCGCTCTTTCGGGATTGGATGCTTCTCAGACACAAGCTGCTCCTGTTGCCTACATGATGATTGATTTGCACAAGGAGGAGCAGTGTTGGATTACCCCATGGGTGGAATGGATTCCCTGATTCAAGCGTTAGTGTCAGGGCTGCAGAAGAACGGAGGAAACTTCAACTCAATAGCCCTGTAGAGCGCATTTTACTGTCATCCGAGGATGACAAAGCAATACACGCAAATGGAGTTGTTCTTGATAATGGACATGTCATCAAAGCGAGGAAAGGAGTTGTCTGTAATGCGCCTCTCTGGAACATGGCAAGCATATTGGAAGATTCGGTTGATGAGAATCACGGGGCGGTGAAAGATGCGGTTCAAACGATTCGCGAAGAAGCTGACTCTATGAGCATGACTCGCTCTTTTATGCATTTACATCTGGGAATTCCCAAGGAGGGCCTTCCAAAACTTGAGTGCCATCACTCGGTCCTAGATCTATCGGACGCAGTAGACGCGGAACAAAACATGGTTATTATCAGGTACGTTGCTGCACGATGATATTAACCTAGGCTGAAGACAAAGTCTCACTTGTTTAACAGCATTCCGACTGTGTTTGACGAGAGCCTTGCGCCCGAGGGATACCATGTGGTACATGCCTATTCAGCCGCCTGTGATGATTTTGATCAGTTTGAAAAATTCTTACCCGGAGGAAAGGAGTCAGGCAAGGTGGGCATGAGTCCCAACTCCATGAAGGCAGCATCGTATGGAAAGTCTGAGGAGTATCAAAAGTTAAAAGCACAGAAGATAGAGCTCCTTTGGAAAGCGGTGGAACGAGTCATCCCCGATGTCCGGGAGAGAGCCAAGCGACCAGGAAGTATAGTATTGGAGGAACACCACCGACGCATCGGCGTTATAACCAACGATATCGTGGAACGTATGGTCCTGCACCGTCTCCCGGGAAAGACATTTGGGAATTGGCGGGTGCCAAAACAAGAATAGAAGGATTGTTGGCCTGTGGAGATACAACGTTTCCAGGTACGTTGGCGGTTGCCAATATGAATATTGACTATATGAAAGAAGTATCACGTGGTGCCGTTCCATAGTATCTTGCTCACGCTTCATTGTTGCAGGCATCGGTCTCCCTGGGGTTGCTGCATCTGGAACGATAGCTGCGAACACTCTCGCTAGCCTAAAGTCACAAAATGAATTAATGGAGGAACTCCGCCAAAAGGTGCGCTCCAATGATAGTTCCTGCCATTCCTTTAATCCGATAGAATCCTTGATATAGTCTTGATCTTATAGATTATAGCTGTATTTGTTGCTTGTCACACTAGGAAACGAAACTTTCATATCGTAAGATAACCTACCGTAGCCGTGGCGTCACGTGCTAGTACAGTTTCTACAGATAATCGTCATATACTTCGTAGTCAGCAGTACCAGGTAAACATTGAATTTTCGAAGCGGTACTTTACTATTTAGGAAACGGTACTCATTTCGCTGGCTGGCGTTCGGTCGGTCAACGGCATCACGCATCACGCAGCGCGCTGAAAGTGAAAGAGATGGAGTTTGGACCGTGGACGCAAAAGTTCAAGAGAGGACGACAAAAGAGGACCTCATTCGTTTTACAATATAAATTGGATCCAACGCCATTATTTGTAGCATTTCCTTCAACAAATTTACAGATACGAAACAAAAATGTCAAGAAAAAGCAATAATGTCAAGCTTGCTGAGAAACAGCAAGATCAGAACGAGTTCTTGTTTCGATCTCTCGACCGAAACGATCTGGAGATTACAGCGTTGATGGACCTCCATCGCTCGATTCATGCTGTGAAGCAAGCCATCATTCGAAACTGCGGCGAAGAAACGTTACTAGATTTGGGAGAAGGAAAGCTTCAACTAGCGCCTTCGTCAGACTCCCTGCAAGTTGCGGACGGTGCGTCGATTTGGAATTACCCCACACGAAAGTCAACATCTCTGTGTAGACTTTTGCTCCGGATGAAATTGCGCCGCAAACTAATGAACCGCCTGTCGCGTCGACTTCTCCGTGTGGCTCATTTTATGGATGGAAACGATTTGCAGCCTCCCCGGTTCCCAAGTATGGCGAGCAAAGGCTTCATTTGGACCCTGAACGGATCAAAGCCTTTTCCGACCATCTGTCGAATCGAGAATGGCCATTCGCACCATTGAACAGGCGCGGGGACGAATCTACAACAAGGAAGAAACGCTGGAAAATGCAGTGGAAAGTGCCGAAGTCCAAACGGTAACAACAACTGCGGCCGCTGACGCCCCGGAGCAAGTCAAGTCGACGGATTCTCCAAACGACGGCACGGAGCAGCCCGAAGTCCCTGCAGACGAGACACAGCCACAATTTTCAGGTTCTCAAGATCCTGAAAAGAACAAGGTATTGCTATTCCTAATGAAAATAGTGCTGAGCACACCCAGTCGACGACAGCTGAAAATGCCGTTCAAGAAAACGAGGAATCGGCACCGGACAAACTGCCATCGGACAAACCTGATCCAGAGACCTCCATGGCGGCTCCAGGAGATTCTCTTCCTGCAGAACTCGGCGCTGTTGGAGGTTCGAAGAGCGCGAATCTTGTTGCTGGGCCTACTGAAGATGCCTTGGAAGCATGCTACGCAATGCTTACCGACTACAAGGACATTTATGAAAAGTCGTTGACCCCGAAACGGGGCGGTCACTTACCCTGCACTAGAGAGTGAGCGCGATACAAGCTTCTTTAACACGTCTACCGGTATTGGAGCTGCGCATACCTCCATGAGTGTAAAAGAGAAGGAGGCCGAGGATCAGAAATGGAAGACAGCGCTTTTGAGCCGAATTCGATCAACCAACTTTCGCGGAACTTGGTCTTGAGAACCGGGTGTTTCACTTGGAAGAGCGCCGTAAACGAGTTATGAAAGAGAAGAACGCCGAGGAGAATAAAAGAGCCAAATTGGAGCGGTCTGTTGATAATGATGAAGATTCGTCGGATGACGAGGATTTGCCAGAGAAAGAGGAGTTGGTGCAAACGATAACAAAACGGAAATTGCCGAAGAACATGAGACCATGGATACAGAGGAAGGAGAGTCCGCGTCGAAAAGCGGGACTGGAAAAGACACGTCTTCCAAAGGCGAGGACGACGAAGAGAATGGTGACAAGGAGAAAGACACAGAGCGAAGATCCAAAGGAGAAACCAATCGATACTGCACCAATGAGAACCAAACCCATTTCGCTGCTTCCTGTCCCGTCATTCTACGAACAAGATTTGAAGCGCGTCAGGCTTATCCAATCTGATTTAATGGGGTCGTCATTGCAAGATCAAGCCCGTCAACGACTGGAGGGAGTGACAAGAGAATATAATAGCGGTAAGAGACTGCCATGTACCTGTTTAGTTCTTTATACCTACAAATCTCACGCACGTTTTTCTGCAGCACTGGCCAAGTCCAACGAGCTCTTCGAACGCCATCTAAAGCTCCAAGAAGAGCTGAACCGTCTATCACACAAGAACGCCATGATGAAGAGTCAGATTGACATGCAAACTGCATCGTTGAAAGAGGCGTGGTATACGAAGCTAAAACAGTTCAACGACAAAAGCTGAGTACTGCACTGCCTTCTCGCCACGGCATGCCTCGCATGGGAACTTTTGACTCAACAATATGGCCGACGTGATGCGTTCTCTCTGGAGGTAGCTGATTGCTTGGCAGATGTGGTAGACAGCGTCGACAAGGTAGCCCAAGGAGTGCTTCATCTGGAAAGATTTACTGAGCCATTGATCCTACCGCCTGTTCAGCCTGAGTTTGAGCAGAGTATCAACTATGGAAACGCACTTGCTCAGCAAAATCAGGCTCTGATGCAAAGTGTCCGTGTAAGCGAGGCCGAAAGGACCAAATGCTGGAAGAGGATGATGAAGATTAAGGCTGAGTTTGAGATTGGAGCCGGGGCACGAGTTTCCGACGCTAATCGTAACGTCATGGTAACAGCTCCTCCTCTTAGAACTGGTCCACAGCTCCTCCCCAGATGATGTATCGCCCGGCATTGTCGACCTATACACCAAAGGCTAGAATCATACGCCAAGCGGAACCTGCGTCTGCATCGGAGTCTAAGTACTCAGCCGCCCGCATCAGGGAACGTATTGCTGACGATGGTACCGTCGCCCCAGTGTCTGAACCAAAGAAGACGAAAGAAGGTCTTTATCAAAGACCCGCTGGTCGGACGAGAAAAGGAATGGATTGGGACGCTGTTCGAGGAATCTGGGTCCCTATGAAAGAAGAGTAAGACAAGTCTTCACTATAAAAAAGTATATGTTTCGTTACAACTTTGATCGGGGTGCTTGATTGCGACTTTTGGACTCGACAGTTCGTGATAGCTCAGATACCATCTCCTTGGGAACCATAGGCTGTTTGTACATCCATTGACCTCCGTCCACTACCATGACATCTCCAGTGATGTAACTTGACGTGCAAAGAAACACTGCAGCATGGCCTATTTCCCATGCTTCCCCATTCGTCCTAACGGAATTCCTTCTGTTACCATCCCTGCTACGTCTTCTTTGCCAATCCCTGGCGCGAGCTTGGTAGTTCCTGGAGTATCCGCAATAGGTCCAGGAGCGATGCCGACTACTCTGATTTTGTGCTCGCCCCATTCCAATGCCAAGCTGCGAGTCAGCGAATCGACTGCTGCTTTGGCTGCAGATGCATGCACTTGCCAGTGCGTTGCACCGTATTGAAGCGTAGCCGAAATGTTGATAATCGTTGCATCACCTGCTGGGGTTTTCGAAAGAAGTTCGAATGCTGCTCTCGACATATTGAATGTTCCCAAGGTATCGATCGCCATCACTGTAGCAAATCCTTTTGGAGACAAGTCTTTTGCAAGCGAAAGAAAATTTCCAGCGGCTCCGTTGATCAGAATATCCATTCTTCCGAATCGCTGCCGCACAAACTCCACTGCTTCGATGCACTGCTCCGGATTGCGGACATCGCATACCTTATACTCTACTACTGCACCTGTTTCTTTCTGTAATATTGCTTTTGCCTTTTCTAAAATGCTTGCCGACGCCCGCAGATGACTGCACCAGTGCAACCATGCAACAGTAGCTGTCGTGTGACTTCGAAACAGATTCCAGATCCTCCGCCGGTCACAAGCGCTACCTTTGTTTGAGACAGTCCGCGCGGAACGGAGAAGTCGAATCAAGTTTAATCATTCTTTGAAGAATAATATATTTAGAGGTGGTTTGTTGAGGCAGATCTTATTTTGTTAATAAAGCTTCTTGTCGCTGGTCGCTGGTGTTTCCTGCAAGAAAATTGTCATCGTCGTTTGTCATCTTTTGCAAACAACGAAAGGTTTGTCACCAAAGTATTTTATGGGTGGGGTTATGTGTTTCGACCATGCCGGCTTGGTCTCAAGGAGGTACCGTACCAGGTACTGTACCGGTATACCTCCTTGCTCCTTGGGCTTGGTGGCAGGCGGCAAGAGCGCGCGTTGCTCTTGAAGATCAAATATACACGTATACGTTAACGAAAAGATATTCAGTACCTTTTCAGTCGACTATAATTATAAATTGTACCCTTGAACACAGGCCAGCTACATCATGGTTTTGGATTCTTATTACTGGTTTGCCGAGGAACGAAGCCATTCAAATTCACGCAATGATCATTGTTTGGTGATTTTATTGCGAGGACTTGATATTGTCAAGCTCTGATCTGATATTTGTGAGCAGTTTCTCGACGTCTTCTTTGTATATCAACGCGGTCACTCAAGCTTGCGAAAAATTGCCAAGTAAAGTCGAAACGATGGATGATCGTTCGTCGCGAGCGCATTTGTTTGACGAGCACAAAAACGATGAAATGCTCAATGATTTTGACTTTGAAGTCTCGACTTCCGAAACTGCATGGTTGAAATTTGTTGGGGAAACGAAGCGTACTCCAACTAAGAAATTTGGTGGAAATCCGAGACGAAAAGCTTTTGGCAAATTTGTTCGTTCCAATAGCGTTCCGGTCGCTTCGACGACCGCAGATGTCCCCACTCCAGACTCCGATGAGTTAAACGAGGTCATTCGCCGTCGATCTCTTAGCTCAAGCCCTCCTACCTTCGAACCGCAGGCCCTCCCACCGTCCCGGTTGATCGAGCAGCCGCCGCGGCCTCGAAGAATGTCAGGTCCATGTCCATGTTCGAGTTATCGCCAGGGTTGGGAGATGATTATGTGGCTTCACCTGTTCGGTGCTTATCGCAAAACGATGAAGGCATTTACGACTATTTCAATACGCACGAATCAGCTCCTGCCAACAGGTTCCCGCATCATCGCTCGGCTTCCATGTTTGGCTCGTCTACCAATTCCTTGCGTAGATGTTCATCTCTCCAAGTCAATCATACTCTGGGGATTCCTTGTCAAATAATGACGAGAATAATTGGCGTCTCAGCATGCGCAATTCTATGAACCGGGCAGATGAATCACCTGATAAGCAGCTCGAACGAGACCGAAAGAAGATCCGGGCCCGTCGGCATTCCATTCAAGGTTACATAGAACCATTGTCGGAACGTATCACTTCGGCAGTAAGCGCTTTGAAGCCAAAGCCAAGTAACTTGGCCTCAGATCTTTCATGGCTCGTCCAGCAACCAAAGCAGGAGCAGCCGGTCGAGTTTGACTTCTTTGATGCCTCGGAAGCTCCTGAAGTATCCACACCTGATCGAAGCGTGTCGTCGTCGAGGAAAAGAGGAGTCTGCGGCACACCCATCGAGGCAGACATGTCAATGTCGCTACTTTCAACGGCTGGTAGCTCCATTCGCAGGCGATCTCTTGTCCTCATCCCCGAGGATTCCCAGAATTTTCCCACAATACCGAACATTCGACTTCATGAAAGCGCACGAAATTTTGACGTGGAAAGCGAAGAAGAAAATGACGACGGTTCCGTTGACAATTCACGGAACACCTCTTTCCATAGTTCAGCTTCCCAGGGCGAAACCGAGAAACTGATGGAAGAGGAGGATGAAATAGGTGTTGGTTCTTGCGAGCCAGATCACATTTTGAAAAACATGACAACAATCGAAGACTTGAAATATCTTTTGAAGATGTTACAAAATCAGTCGAAGGTTCAAATCTCATTTGGCTCAAACAGCTGGACAGTGACGCCTCGTTCATCGTGGCCAAAGAGTCGTAGTGTTGAGTTTATCAAGTGGGCACGAGCTCAGTTTGGTTTCGCGAGCCATTCGATCGATGGTTCCTCTTCGTATCTTCAGATACAAAAGGCGAATGGGCGCCAACTTTTGCAGCAAGTAGAGGCTGCCGTACGTCTTCATGAAACGAGAGTGCTATTCTCTGAACAAAATGAGTGAGGACGACCATATTTTGAAGAGATCGCCGTTGTTCTCGAGGTCGTCTGCAGAGCGAAAAACGGGGTCCTTGTTTATGAGGTATGTCTACTGCTCTCTCTATTTTTGTGCTATTTTTCTAACTGATTTTTCAGATCACCTCTCCCCACTCCGATGTTATTGAACAGTCCTGCTCCAGGACTTGGTTGTGATGAAACGGACGAGCTGGTTGCTGGTCTGAATCAACTATCGGTTCACGATCATACGCTGGCTCGCACGGTCACCATCGAGCCGCGCGATCAGCAGCAATTCTCTAACGCTCGGCCATCTTTCGAAAATCATGTACCGACGAATGATTTGATTCACAGTTTGCACTTTTACGGGCATACCGAGCAGCCGGTATCAAGGCCGCCTCGCCCTCCGTTAGGCCACGATTACTGCGGCACTTTGGATGCTGACTGCTTATCAGTTGTTGCAACGCATGACATCGGAAATACTGATTTCTTTGGAACGTAAGTAAAATTTGCAGTTTTCTGTGGACCTTTTGTGTCGCTTACCGTCTCTTATGTATTCGGCAGACCGATGAATCAAGACTCTTGCTGGGGATCGAGACCACTACCTGGGAGAGATTGGGGTTGTTCGGAGGCATGCAAAGAGGATATTCTTGCTAGATCGGCATGTATCTTCGAAGAACGAGAAGGGGCATGTAAGTTTTCGATAAATGGTATTATATTGTTGGTTGTGATATACATCGAGCCTGACGCTTACACTGATTTGTATCACAATAGCGACACGGGATTCAACAACTTCGAGCTTGTCAACGTCTCGATCTTCTAACCTTGCGCTTGATCTGGTGGCGTGTGCAGAGACTGATAGTCAGGGCAATATTGTTCAGAACAAGAGCGTCAATTATGATAATGACATCGGCGAAATATTGAAGGAACGCAACAACAGACGCCGGCGAGCGTCAATGATCAAGAATGCCCGCATGTCCCTGTTCTTGAAAACAAGTGAGCAAGAAACCAGAACGCTCCCTACTCAGAGGCCCGCCTTTTGGTCAAAGAGAAATTCCGCCGCCGAGATCCTTGAACATGATCTCAAATGTTTAGGCGGTGCTCGATTCCCCGGCGAATTAGTTTCGGAGTGCCCTGTGGAAGATCTGTTTGAAAATCAAGTTGCACTAGTGCGCATCTTCTCATTTTATCCCAGCGTGATTTAATGACAAAGGCGTCAACAGTTTGCACGGCATGGTCCGAGGCTGCTACATGCGCCACTGTCAAGCTGATGGGCACTAGCTTGGACTATTTGGAGGACGAAAGCGAAGAGAATTTCTCTCCAGCCGCTCCGTCTTCGTCACTTGAACGGTCATGGGACTACTTGACAGGCTTGTTTCCTTGGGGCCGGTTTCTGTCTTACGGTGCATTCAAGAATGTCTACAAAGTTCACAATGCCGTGACTGACCACAGCGAAGCCGTTTCTGTCATGTAAGTTGGAAGGATACCATGATTGCTTGTTTTGCTGTTCTCGGCTCATGTTTCTCTCGATATTGTCACAGGGATATTAACAAGATCATTGACAAAAGACAATTTTAGCTGAACTCTCTGTCTCCGCGATGCTTAGCTCATTGGCGCGTCGTGCAATCTGTCCTAACTTCATCACTCTCAGGGGGTCTTTAGCTGCCCGCATCCGCCTGCGCCTACCCATTGGGGAACGATGACCAGGAAAGCGCCACTTGGAGATGCATTCGTTTCAGGGAAAAGCTATAAGCCTCCCCGAAAGCCCAAAGAATCTCACAGCGGCCGCTACGTGTACATTCGTATGGAGCTTTGTAATCAAGGTGACGCCGAGGAATTCTTGAAGAAACAATCGGAGGAAATGGTTGATGTATCGGTGGCTCAAGCCATTACATTCCAGACGGCTTTCGCTTTGTATGCTGCTGCTGACAAATTCTCTGTCAAGCATTATGACATGAAGTTGCTCAATATTTTCTGCATTCTCCGAAGACTAAACGGAATTTGGTGCTTCGATATGGACTGGGCTCGCATACGTTTGCTGTCAACATGCCTGCTGAACAAGCTTATATCGCCAAAGTCGCTGATTACGGCACGGCGAATGTTCGACCAGAATCGAACGGCCAGCCCGTTACGATTGCACAGTTTACCACTTTAGAAAATACTCCTCCTGACTTTATGATACTTGGGGACATGGCAAAACAAGGCCATACTCATGATTGCTTTGGTCTCGGACTCTGTATGCTTCACTTGTTTACCGGCCATGCACCTTACGAAGAAATTCTTGAAAACGTTAAATGCCCTCCGGGGTTCAAGAAACGTCTGCGAAACATATGGGAAAACGAAAATGAAAAGGGCTACGACATTATTCGCAGCGTCATTCTTACGGATGTTTACAAAGACGATGCTGGGAACGTAATAGATGGCGAGCCAGATGAGACACTCTATGATACCTTGTACAGGTTCTTGGTATTATTCGGCATTCCCGATACCCATTTTGAGAACAAGCGATGCCCGAAAGTGTGGAAAGCAATTATTGAATCTTTTTCACCGTCATCCACTCAGCAATCCGGGAAGGCAGGAAGAGGCAATCAATCCGATGCTAGTATCTTTCGAAGACATTGTAACAGCTATTCTGTACGGCATGGAAGTAACGAGTACATTGCACGAGCTCGCAATAGATTGTCATCGATGAATGGGGTATGGAATTGCTATTTAAACTCTGCTCGTTCGACCCTTCAACTCGTGCTACTGCCCTGGAAGTATTAAATTCTCCTTTCATGGCGAATCTCGCAGAGAAGGTAGGCAGTAAATACCACCCAGACGACACTGTCCACTCATTTACAAGCTTCTCAACGCATAGATAAGCTTTAGTTGTAACTTGCTAAACTACCTATGCCCAATGCACTATACTATGAAGTCTGTCATTCGACTACAAGCTCTAGAATAATCTTTTCACTTTCGCAGGCATCCCGGACAATTGTGTAGCGTTTCGTGCAGAAAAGCGTCGCAATCGATGCAGAAAAGTTCTGACAATCAGGGCATTGCATTCTCAAAGCGTCACAATCGGAGCTTTTCTGGAGGTTACCCGAAGGCGATATTATCTCCGCGGCGGTTGCACTAAACGGTCTCAAACAAGCAAAGCAGCAACTGTCGTCATCTTTTGCTGAAATCAAAAGCTTCGCATTGATCTGCAATAAATAATCACCGTTGAGTGCAGCAGCATGTCCTGACGAAATAGCCGTGGGAGCCGACTGGATGTTGGCTGAAATTATTCCCTTTGACTGTCGTCCTTAACTGAAGCCGTGTGCATGGGACTTTCGATAAAGGATGCAACGGGGAACAAATGGTGAAAACTTCGTGCCAAGTGCGATGCCAGAACAAGTTTGAGTCCACAGACAGCGCAATCGACGGGAAGTTCAGCGTTCTTTGCTTGACATTGAGGACAGATATAAGCAGTTCGCGCTAGAATCGTTTTCTCCCTCGTCGCATGGACCGACTCGGCAATCTCGGACGAGACTCTTGTCGGGAAACCCATTCGGATCATTTCACATGACAGCTCTCGGATCTGGTTTTTCAAAGTAGGTGGCGGCACACTCTGTCCCTGCATCCATTCCCGAAAGTGAGCTTTATCGAGGCAGACGCCCATTGTACCACCGGTTTCCTCGGCAAGCTTTCGGCAAATGTGCAATTCCGCCGACAACGCAAAACTGGACACTCGAATGTGAGCCTGTTTCAGTTTGGGCAAAGTATCTGTGAGAATATAGCCAGGGTCGCATGTGGAAAGTGCTGCCGTAACGACAACCACTTCCCTCGAGCCGTGCCGTGGTTGGTGTCCCAGTGATCGACCCGCAACTTCCAGTCCATTTTGTAAGCTAAATTCACCGGCCTGATTCGGGGTCTGGGTGGATGCCATTTGTGCCAGACTTTGCAGAGCCAGTGAATGAGCCTTACTATTACTCGACAAGGGCGACAATATCTCCGCTTCACCATTTTTGACATAAATAAACCCCAAGTGCGAAAGGGGTTCTGATCGTAGTATTGCCGAATGAAATGTTGTAAAATTTGTACAATGCAATTGAGCCGTGTTCCAGGTGGTAGAACGGGATCCTTTTGTCGAGTCCATCGTGATGCGTCTGCATTATATAATAGACATTTCAGTTGCGGTTTCATGACGATGCGAATTGACATGCTCTTTCGAAGGAAGAAAGGGCGAACACAGAAAATACTCACCTATGAGTACATAGACATAACGAATCATATCACGCACAACGCGACGATTTCTTTGTGAATGATCGTTTTGTTCCAGTCTTTTCTTCGTTTGCGTATCGTCTGCGCGAGCGTATCCCCATGAGCCACCAGAATCCTTCCTTCGGCATCTTCTTGCACCGTCGTTTCCCACAAATTTCCGCCTCCGATGTCCTCCCATGTATGCGTTGTGGCTCCTGCTTCATTGATACGCGTCGAAGCCGCCGCAGATGCTGGAGCTGTCATGGTTAGAGTGTTTCGGCGGATGTTAGGAACAACAATAAGAGAAAATGGGACACCGCACAACATTGATGTCGATCTCAAGGTCGATCTTGGTATCAGCGCCTGTGCGACTGTGCGACTGTGCGACGTTCTTCACGAAATAAGCTTTACCCTTAGTCAGCTAGAGTCTAAGGTCTATTGCTCCGTGTTCCAAGTTCCAAAACGCTCATACTGTAGTCTAGGAAAAGGAAGTTGCCGCTCCGTAGACTACCAGTAGTCTGCAAGTACAATGAATTTCTACCTGGTAACGAATCTGAAATGGAACAAGGACGCCGACGAAACCCTAATTGTTTTGATGACGACAGGGAGCGGTAGAGATGAAGCACCTAGGATGGGTCGGTAGCGCAATACAATGCAAAATGTAATCTCCTCGTGTATATGTATAATCATAAAGTTGCCTTGCGCCCTGTTTTCTTTTCGGACTGTCAACGCATCATGTTTGCTCGGCTACTGAAATACGAACTCCCATTTTACAAGCCTTTGCTGCTCGAGCGAGCACCCGATCATTGATCTGTAACCACAGTCTACAACACCTTCAAAAAACAATAAGCAGGCTACGTTGAAACATAACTAAATCACTGATGATGGGGTAGAGACGTCGAAATGCTTATTTCTAGAAGAATAAAGTGATCTAAAGCGCATTTAGTAGTCTCCACCCTTGGCGTCGCCACCTCCGAACATGTCAATACCGCCGCCCATATCAGCTTCTTCCTCTTCCACTTTCTCCTCTGCAAATTGGAATTAAAACGTCAGATTTTGATTTATACACGTGTGCAGAAAGAACACACCAGACACGGATCACCATGTAAACATACCTTCCTTGACATCTTCCGCAGCAGCGGCGGCACCGCCACCTCCGCCGCCTCCACCACCACTTCCGGTGCTGGGGAACGCGATCAATTTCTCAATCTTTTCCGGTGTGTTGAAAAAGTTGCCAAAGATAATGGGAAGAAAGGCTTCCACTTCGTTACCGGTGGCCTCGAGAAGAGCGTTGATTTGGTTGGTGCTGACCTCGGCCTTCAAGAACGAAAGAACAAAGGTGATTAGTTAGCGAATCGCAATGAAAAATAAAGATCAACAAATCCTGGCACCAGCAAAGAGTCGAGAAACCAATCAAGAAGAGTCTCAAAATTACAACAATTATCACTTACCCCACCGTCGTGAAGAGCCAAGATAGACAAGGCAGTGGCCATTTCTTGCTTTTGTGATTTTGTTAGCTTATCCATGATGATATAATGATGATTGACGAAAGGTTCTCAGGCGATTTTAAGTCGTTGAAAAAAGACGGCTTGAGCATCCGTTTGTGAGAGAATCATGGTGGGCTTTGCAAAGCAACAAGGTGTTCAATCGGGTTTATTCGTGACTCCGATTGTACACATCTTCGCACGGTTGTGAGTACCGCTCCAAGTTTACCGCTTACCGTCTACTAATCTTCATCTCTAATACGTTACCGATGCGGGAGGTGCTTGCTAGGAAAACTCATCGCTCATCGCTCATCGCTCTCGTGACCCTAGCAACAAAGAGAGCAACAAGGTTGCCTAGGAAATAGAATAAATCCAAAAAAGAATAGCAGCAGGAATTTAGTCATAGTGAGTCTCAAAGAGCATAATTATAGGGTATCCTAAGTTGTAACAATAGTCTTAATTTTAATCTTCCTCCGGTGCGTCTCCATCCACTTCTTGATTTTCCATATTCAGTCGGTTAATCATTTCCTCCAATTCATTCTCTTCCTTATCACCCACCACTTTCGGAGCCATTTTACATCCAGTTTACCCCTTTGGAAGTAATAACTTCTTTAATGGCTGCAATGGCGTCATTGAGAAGCGCAATTCCCACTTCTTTTTCCAACGTTGTCGTCGACAGAACGTAGATTGGCGGTGCAATGAGTTTGATTTTGATAGGCGAATTGTCCGTAGCAACTGCCATACCTGCCGACAAGGCTGCTTGGATCGCATCAATACCCTCATACGTAAAGCACGAAACTTCAATATCACTGCGAATTTTTGTAGGCTGCGGAGCTAAACGTCGTAAAATGTACGACTTGATCTCATCTTTCAAGTCCTGAGGAACATCAATGTCAGCAAACGGATCTGCCACAGTCTTATCATCCGAAATGGCCAATTTAAAAGCATCAAACGCATGTCCGTATTTCTTATACAGCGGCCATCCGATGCGTTCGTACAAGTCTTCTAAATGATACTTTCGTCGATCCGCGACATGGCGCAGCACACCATGCACCGCCTTGGCTTTGTTGAATCGATCTTCGCAGGCGGCAACGTCTTCGGGACTGACTCGTCGCTTGGACAAGTCAATGTAACCCTTTTCTTTGTCGACACGGAGCACCATGACGACTTCGTTGCGATTCACGCGAATCAATTTATGAATCGATCGGATGCGGCGGCGGGACAATTCACTCAAGAGAATCATGCCTTCGATGTTGTCGTATTCCATTAAACTGACGTACGCTCCCATATCAGCAATGTTACGGACATTGACCATGACGACGCTTTCAATCTCGGGGTATTTTTCTTCGTAAAAGCGGCAGGTCAAATTTTTCGATCCTCTCCAATGTAAATGCGGAAACCTCCATTTTCTTCCTCTGTGTGACGTCCGATAACGACGGGGGCTTCTTCGTTTGATTCTGTCATGATTGCAGTTTGATATTAATATTAATAATAGATGAGGTGAATTTGAATGGACTTGAATGGAGTTTGCATGAATAATAGTTGTGCTTGTTTTTGCTTGCACTTCGGTATCGAGATTTTTGGCTGTTGCGACGACGTACCGTACCCGTACGGGCAACAGGCAGAACTTTGGTATGGATGTAGACTGTGGAGTACAAAGTACAGCGTTAGAGGGCGGGAGATGTACAGACGCCGCTCGTCTCGTCCGCTTTTTTCCAAAAACTTGAATGATGCAAAGAAAAAACACCAAAACGTTGCCCATTGTCCTTTCTTTCCTTTGATATTCTTTCATATCTATCAATAATCATGAGACTGCTGACTCACAATTATCTACAATCCAACGTAAAAGGGTAAGTTCGGCGATCCTCGTACGATATGCCTTCTTGTTCTTTCGAAACCCTCTCAAAGATCCTCGACAGCACGGAAAAGGGTTTCCTCTTGGTATCTTGCCCGAAACCATCGAAGTTGACAATTCGCCGGTAGACCGAGAACTCGTTTTGAATATTCTACCCAAATTGGATTATATGGCAGTTCTGCAAGCCGTTAACGAGCTGCGCCCGCAATGCGCGCAAGAAGGAATTTCTCTGCCCACGCTTCCAGCGACCCTGCCGGACGATATCAATGACGAAAATCTAATCAACGATTTGCATTTGGTGTTGTTTGATGTGCATGTCAAGAATGGCGCGCTGGTGTGTCCCTCTACGCAACGAAAATTTCCCATCAAAGACGGTATTCCAAACATGATACTGCACGAGGATGAGATTTAATGAGAGTTGTTGCTGAGAGAATTTTGTATGCCTTGTCAGACGACCAAGACTTGCTTTCGTATCGACGAGTCAAGTGTTAAATGATGTACTGGATTTGCTCTCCAGTTGTAGAAGTTATCGACACTGGTAATTCATAGTTATCTGTTGCCGTTACTGTACCTCAAATATCATTTAACTGAGCTTACGAGATCTATTGTATTTCACTCTATAACGCAGTCTCTTTTAATTTTATCCATTGACTGTTTCAGCACATCAATGAGAAGACGAAGGAGAGTCGCGGTATACTAGACAACTACGCCTCCCTAGGTTACATTAAGTAGACTACCTACCCTGTGTTTTGCCGCTCTCTTCCCTCTTGTGAATAGACTTTACCACGCCATGAAGCCGATGGATTCGTAGATCTCTCTGTATATTACTTACAGTTCCATAGGTCGAAAAGTCAAGTAGCAATGGCGTCAACGTCAACAGCTTGGTATTTGCGCTTGTACATTATTTTAGTGCCAGTGCGCGCTCGTCTGTCCATCGTTCGCCAAGCTGGACATGAGAGAAAAATAATGAGGCGAGCCATAATTTTGGTTTTTTGTTTGGTGCTTATCTTCTCATCATCGCAAAAAAGCGTAGCGAAAGCAGTAATTCCCATATTTCCGTCGTCTCAATGGCTGAGTTCCATCGTTTGCCATCGAAACATGACGACAAGCACTCAAATGAATGGGAGCAACTGAATTTGAAGGCCGAAGCAAGGGCCAAAAGGAGCCGACAGCTCCCATGCCTGATCTAAACCACCTGACGTCCCAGGATTATAACCACGTTTACGAACCAGCCTCGGATACATTCCTCTTGATTGACGCCCTCCAGTATGAGCTTCGGTCGGGACTTTGGCGACACAGATTAGAGCCCGTGATCGCGCTGGAACTCGGCTGTGGAACAGCCGTTCCTTCTATATTTCTTCGACGTCACTGGCAGGATGCAACATACATTCGACCGACGCTCCTTTCGTTTGCAACGGATGTGAATCCGCGAGCGCTCGAAGTGGCCCAGCGCACTGCAAAATATCTGATCCGGAGACTCATTTCTTTGAATTTATTCGATGTGACTTGGCGTCGCCTTTGCTTGGCGGCCTGCATAGACGTGTTTCCATTCTCATGTTTAACCCGCCGTACGTGTCGACACCGGATGAGGAAGTCGGTGGTGTCGACATTGAAGCTTCTTGGGCCGGAGGCAAAGATGGTCGTCGGGTGGTTGATCGAGCACTTAGTCAAATTGAACATTTACTTGAACGACCGTCCGGAGTAGCTTATTTGGTTACGGTTGATGACAACAATCCATTTGAATTGGCACAACGATTCCGACAGCTGGGCTTGAAAATGAGACCATTGTTGCGAAGAAAAGCTTTCAACGAGCGACTGACAATACAAAAAGTGGAATGGATGTAGTTCTATAGAAATTCGGTCCTGGAAAAATGATGAACGAAACCTAAACCTAACTAATATTCTAACGAATTGCCTAAACCAGAGATCCTAAGATAGCGGACTTTCCAGCTTTGCTCCTCCTTCCACGACCGGTTTGACTTGGTGCATCGGCTTGAACTTCTTTCTATCAGTTTCAAATGTTTTGCCTTCTCTGTCGGCTCTCCGTCGCTTGCGCTCTTCAATCTTATCGATCTTTTACCTGTTTCCACCAACTGCTTGTACGCAGCAGTCTCTTTCCGTGCTTGCATGGTTTCCAAGCGAAGCTTTTGTTCCTTTACTCTTCGCTCGTACGCGACCTTTTCTGTTAAATGACTCCATTGAAACTTCGACAAATACTTGAGCACCCAGAGGTCCCCATAGTGTGCACTGCGCTTGTAGTTGGTGATCGGTGTTGAGTTGAGAGATGCAGCAACATGCTTTGCCACCTTTTTTGAAGCAAATTCGACCCAGCCTTCCACGTATCGCTTTGAGCCATTCCCGAGAGCTTTCGCCGTCGTTTACGGACTGCTGCGTCTTCTTCGGCCAAGTAAACACGAGTGATTTCTCCGAAATCGCCGAGTAATGTTTTTACTTTGGTAGGAGTCATTCGTGGTGGAATACGTGCAAGATAAACAATTCCTCTCTTTTCAGCTTTGCATTGAAATCTTCTGTTTGACGGAGTGAAAGCTTGTGAACCTTTCTCTGCGGGCCTCAACCGGGTCGTCGTTCTTACTGTCTACGGAGTCTTGTTCGCTCTCGTTTTCCAGTGCTTCTTCATTTTCATCATTTGAAGTCATTTTTTAAATGATACTTTTCTATTCAAAAGTAAATTGGATTGAAATGCGCTCGGGGCCAAGAACAATTAGGAGCAGGTGCAACAAAGTTTCGTTTTGCGTTTGTTGGTTGTTGTTTCGTCTGTCAGTGAACAGACAACGGACTATCACCAAGATGGGAATTTGGAATGTTCGAACTTTCAAACGCAGCAATTGCCCTAAAACCGATCATGGTCGCTCTTGGCGACGAACGTTCCTAAATAAGCGATGTAAGTAATTTTCTACAATGGAGAAAGGGCGATAAGTATTGCAAATCAACGGAAATCTGTTTACACAAGCAATCTACATCATGTTCATCAGTTCACAACGAGTATGATCCAATTGTAATATGTGTTGACCTGTCTCTGTAGGCGCGTAAACAAAATCCACGATCCGTTGCAAAGCTTTGGGACTTGAAGACTTTTCATTGGTCTTCGGTCTTCTGTGTTTGTATGTGGGAATGTTGTTGAAGAAGAAAGGAAGAACAGGTAAAAGTAAAAACCATCGAATTCTAAATTTTGTTTCGGTACATACTACTTTATACTTGAGTGTGTAATCTGGGTCAAATACTGATTTTCAACAGTTTTCGCAATTTAGGGAATTATTATGCGCATTTTCGATGGAGTGATGCCAATAAAACAAAACGAGCATAATTTCGCGCTCAACAAAACTCGGCTCACCCTCTCACCCAAGACCTCGCGCCAACCGCCAACGCCAAGGTGGTCGTCACCCTTTGTCGTCACCATCTCCGCAAAGGTGCGTACGAAGTACACCATTGTATCACAAAACCTCACCGAATATCTAACGGACCCTAAGAGTTTCTATGTAATAGTGTCTCGCCTAACAAAGTCTCCGACTACGGCTCGGCCGGCGTAGTGCACACATAATTACTATGCTGGAATTTTTGGGAAACGTTGCTGTTCGCATGTGGTGGAAGAATAGCGATTGGATGGAAGCCGATTACGTAACACATTTTAGTGGAAGGCTCTGCCAACGTTCAACGTATATTTCTCAAGAGGTGGCACGATATCTCCATTTTCCTTGAATTGAGAGATTGTTGAGAGAAGAAGTCATTACCATGGGGATTATTGAGAAGTCAAATAGCAATGAGGATGAAATAGATGGTAAGGCACCAATTATTCCGTACAAGTCTTCTGCGCTCTGTCAAATTACTAACTTATGCTGTTCTTCCTCTTACTTTTCGAAAAATTAAGCCGCTATCGAATACCAAGCCACATACCAATGCACCTCCACTGATGAAGCGGAAGAAATTTTGACCGAGAAGGCTCTCTGACGCATGGGGAAGAAGACGAATGCGCGACGAAAGATGTCAATGGAATTGCCTCCACAGAATGCGAAGACTCTTCTCTTTCTCAAGATTGTGAGTCCTCTCCAGCTGACGATAAATCGAAGAAGGCTCCTGTACTTGAATCAGACAACAAATTCATCTCTCGCTCTGAGACGGTGACGATGTCCCAAAAGTGGACAAACTTTGTCCGGAAACTACACGAACCTCTTCATTGCTTCCTCCACTTTGTGACCGGAGTGTCGGCAAGAAATCCCAGGAGAACAGTCGTCGGGATGACCTTATTGGCTCTTTTCTAGCGGTAGTTGGTTTATCGACTAACTTCGTGATTGACGTGGATGAAGACACTCTGTGGACCCCACGCGGGTCGAACGCTGAGCGACATCAAAATGGATTAAGGAGGACTCGGGGTTCCAACAAGAACCTAGGTGGTTTGTTCTGCTGTTCCATTTCGACGGGAAAAATGTCTTGGGTCAAAGTCAAGTTCAGCGCATGTTCGACGTCTTGGATGGCGTTCGCGCCGTAGATGGATACGATGAGATGTGTGAATCGTCAGATTATATCGACACCAACGGCGTGCGAACGTGTGAAATCAATGGTCCGCCGCAAATTTGGAACACATCAACAGCTTTTTTCCAGAGCAATGTAACCTCTGATGCAGAAGCCATCAAGATGCTTTCCATGCGCTTCATGCTGGACCTGTTCCCCGTCGTTGAAGAAGTTTTCTATGGCTATCCGCAGCGTGATGAGAACGATTTGCTGACAAGTGTGATTTCGTATTCTGTCTTTATTCACTTTCCACAAATCGACCTAGCAGAGGATGTAGAAGAAAAGGCACTTGATGTTGTATTGGACTTCCAGCAGAAGTGGAGAAGTGACCCTGAGTCTAATCTTTACGTGGAAGTTGCTGCTGAGCGATCTTTTCCAGATGAGTTTACCAGGGCCATCATTGCCGACATTCCTCTTGGTGAGACACAGGTGGCATATCCGCTCAAACCATGTACTGCGTTGTACTCACTCTCCTCTTGTTTCTCTCGTATTCAGTCCCTTTTGTCTTCTTGCTGATGAGCTCCTTTACCTGTGCCGTATTTTACAAGAAACACAAAGTTCAATCAAGAAGCTTGCTTGGTATTTCAGCCGTTGTCGGTGTACTTTTGAGCATGTGCGCTTCCTACGGATTGTTATTCATTTTGGTGTCCTTTTACATCCATTACCCAGATGCTACCCTTTATCATCTTCGGTATCGGATTGGACGACTCATTTATCGTGCTTGGCGACTACACTCGCACCGACCAGAGGAAATCGGCGTTGAAGCGCATTGAGGATACCGTTGACAGCGTGGGAGTCAGCATTACGCTCACGTCGCTTACATCTGCCTTGGCATTTTCCTTGGGGTGTTCGTCTTCCGTCCCTGCAGTTTATTGGGTGTGCTTGTATGCCTTCCCTGCCGTTATCGTAGTATATTTTATCAGCTAACGTTTTCGTTGGTTGTATTGTGCTGGATCAGCGGAGAATCGATCAGCAACGACGTGATTGCTGTATATGGCTGACTGTCCCTGATCCTGAAAAGAAGACGAAGAAAACGAAGAGCGCTGTGACGAAGCGACTCAAAATAGCTCCGAGGGTTCTTGGACGGAAGAGCTTTTCATTGACCGTTTCATGGTCTCTTACGCCGAGTTTCTCTTGCGTCCTTGGGTGAAACTGATTGTCTTGGTCGGTTTCGCGGCTCTTTCTGTGCTCTGTGCTTTGAGTGCCAAGGATCTGCATCAGGAGTTCAAGTTTAAAGACGTTCTGCCCAGTGACTCGTACATTACTCCGTTCATACAAGGACGGCAAGATTACACTGCTCGTAGTCACTTACTGACTTATATCTACTTTCGCGATGTAAACCAAAGTGACCCGGTAATTCAAGAACAAATGAGGGAATACGTTGATGATCTTGTTGAGATGGATGCTATCACAGGACCTCCCGATTTGTTCTGGTTGCGAGAACTGGAACTCTATGTGGACAACTTCACACTTAGCGCGTATTCCTTCGATGAACAGCTTGACTCCTTTCTCTCAGTTAATATCATCAATAAGGTTTTCGGGAACGACGTTCTTCGAGATAGCGAAGACAATATAATTGCGTCCCGCTGCTTGATCGACATGGGAAATTTGGACGCGGACGACATCACCGGGCAGATTAATGCTCTGTTGGATCAACGTAGAATTACTAACGAGCAACCCGTGAATGAAGGCAAACCTCGAGAAGCGTTTTTCACTTATTCAAGAGCTTACAATATCTGGGAGTTTTACGCTTCTTCCGTTGATGAACTCATCTTTTCTGCGGTGACTGGTGTCGCAGCCGTCAGTGCCATTACCTTTTGATGGTACCTCACTACACTGCAGTGTTTGTCGTATTGCCCATGATGTGCGTGCTTTACATTGACATGCTCGGTGTAATGCAGTGGGCTGGTGTCACAATCAACCCGGTTTCGTATGTTGCCTTGTCAATGTCAATCGGACTGCTTGTGGACTTTATGATGCACGTCTTGCTAAGGTACTACGAATCGAAGGGTAATCGTCGCGAAAAAGTTATCGAGACGCTTACGACGATGGGCTCGTCAATCATGCTCGGGGTATCACGACTTTTTGGGAACTGTCCCATTAGTCTTCAGTACCAGCGAAATCTTTTATATTGTCTTCGTCGCCTTCATGGCGCTGGTGGTTCTCGGAGTTAGTCATGGTATAATACTGCTGCCAGTAATTCTTTCGCTGGTAGGAACCGAAGAGCGAGCGACAACCCAGGCAAAAGGAAGGGTGCACACGCCGCAATCGAGGAGGCATCAGAGCCCGAACCTATATCGGAGGCGGGAGCTGAAACAGAACCCCAATAGTTATTCCTCCACCTAAAAAAACGAACTATTACTAATAGCACTTCTATATCTCATAAGTCTGCGGTGTCTTCTCTGTCTTTATGTAACTATCGAGACCATTTGTATTATCCGATAGGCCTACTTAGCCAGGATGTTGGAACGTCAGTAAGGCTTGGGGTTTCATGTGAGTTGTGAGTTGTGAGACCCCAAAACCCGTGACTTGTCATTCTGTCGAAGCAGCCGCAAGGAGCAATTTTTTTGTTGCATGTTGCCATCATTATTTCTCCATCTTGATGAACTCCTCAGAGATCCCAAATTACTACTATCTTGTAAGCATTTAACGCAAAGATGACAGAACGAATCCAAATTGTCGTCTTTATGAGACACGGCATCGCAGTTCACAATATACGAGATTCAAGAAAAGAGGAAAAGCCGGATCATCGAGATCCCAAATTCTGGGATCCTCCTCTTGTGTATCAGGGTATCGTAGGGGCCGTGAAGCTGGAATGAACATTCAAAGATGGATACATGATCATACGAAGCGACGTAAAATCGAGCTGTTGGTGACATCGCCCTTGACACGATGCATACAAACGACAACGCTAGCATTTATACGAGGGGACGACTACGATCGACCCCCACCTCCTATTGTGTGTATTGAAGACGTGCGCGAAGCTTATGGTATCTACTATCCAGACAAACGGAGAGAAAATCGAAACTAGAAGTAAGAGAATTGCTCTTTACTGTGTTTTGGTACCCGAATGTATTCGTCGTTTGCTAACGCCGTCTTCTTTTGCCTCTTTCCTTCACGTCAAGAACGTATGGCCACAGGTTGGATTCTCCGAGAGTATGACCGAGTTCGATGAAGGCTGGCAAGAAGATCGACGCGAGAACTTTTCGGATGTACATGCCCGCGTGGATCGCTTTCTCTCGTGGTTAGTGCAAAGACCTGAATCGCAGATTGTCGTCGTGAGCCATGGTGTCTGGATCGAGTCTCTTTTCGAGTACATTGCAGTGCAGCCTTAGGTGAAAATCAGCGCGTTCACAATTGCGATGCTTTTGCTTGTGAAATCGTGTCAACAGATGGTGTTTTTCAGCTAATGGGACGAACACGGCATATTTGGGGCGCTTCGAAGCACTAACGAGATTGACCCCACGTACTTTATTTGACCGCGGCTTTTCGTTGCATGATGTCTTGGGACTGAATTTGGAGAATGACGCGGCGTGGGAGCAATCTGTGGAGAATATGAAGTACTTTCACTTTCACGTTTTCAGAGGAATCCAGCTTGTCTGGCTTCGATATGCGATACGTTTTGGGTTCGCACAGTATCTTGAGGCTTTGCTGAAATCTGATTTGGGTGAATATTCACATACGTTCATCAGCTCTTTGTGAACTCATCTTTTCTCGCGTAGATGCCCCTGCGAACAAGATCACGGCAAGTCCAGCCTGTGATAAAATTGAGAAGCTGATATTATAAACCACTGAATAAACACAGTTGTTTCAAACGTACTGCGCAATAACCTGCTGATACATAGATGTGGAACTCCTTTGGGTCAGGAAATATCAACCCCAACGCAAAGGAGAGAAGCTGAAACAAAGCGTTTAGACTACGCTGCGTCCCTCCGACTTGGCCTCGAACATTTGCTGGGACTGGGAAATAATTAGTCTTCGAAAGGCAACAATATTTCTACCTTGACAACAATTTTAGGGATCTCACTTACCATGTTCTTGCATCAGTTGAGTTACACTGATGTCAAATACCCAAAGACCGATACGGCTGAAACACACGCCTCCAATCAATAAGCTGGTCGAAGTAAAGAAATCCTTGACGAACAACGATGAAAAGCTGACTGATATACAACAGAACTGATATAAAATACTCCACATGCTCGTGTTGATCAGCGTCGTACGATTGATCGAAAAGTGGAACACGAAGGTCCCAACGAGACCAATAGCTGCTGATATTCCTCGCCAGACACCAACAGTCTCCAAACTCATTCCTCTCCATACCAAATAAGCCGTCATGAGACCACCAAATGTAAGAGCATTCAAGTATCTGAAAGAAGTAGTGGATTTTGTAAGACGGAAGGCAATCGGTTTGTATTACAAATCTTGGGTGGAAAACTTACAGCAAAGATAGTCCGATTCCAGCCCATGCCACCGGTTGATTCATATATACTTGTAAGCCAGTAGGAAGTTCCATCAATCGACATTTCATACTTTGATTCATCAGTTCATTTGGCACTTGCAAGTCAAGCTCTGTGTTACCGCGCACCATTGCATGACGCGGCATTTCGGCAAGTCTCGGAATGAGATGGTATATTCGAAATGTGCAAAAATACTCCACAACCAAGGCAGCTACATTGACAGCTCCCACCAAAAGAGCCGCGCCTGTTAAGTTGCTTCCCGTTTGTTGGGGCGTCGAGCCGTCAAAGGCTCCAATAACGAATCCAGCAAGAGCTGGAGCGATGACTCGGCACGAGAGATCAATTTGTTTCATCATGACATTCGTCTCGGACAACCACTTTTGAGTCTTTTCTGACCTTCCGGGGTCCACTTCATGACTCATTATAACAACCCAGTCTCGTTCAATGGCCACTAGAAAGCCCGCATCCAGTATGCTCGCCAAAGATCCCCAGAAATGAATGCCAATGAGCAAGAAAATGGACCAAGGTGTCAAAGCACCTTTCGGAAAGTTACGATTCGCCCAAGATAGATTTTCCGTCGCGACAGCATCTTCTTCGGTGTCTACTGGTGCATTTGCGAGCAGTAGATAGCACAAGATTGTTGCTATAACTACGCTGAGATTTTCGGTCCAGACGAAGAAAGATGCCGCAAAGAGTCTGTTCGATTTATCAACGAATCGGCCAGCTTTGGCACCTAACAGGCAAATACTCAAGCCTGACGCTACCCCATAGGTAGAAATGAGAAACAGTGACTTGTACATGGTAAAAGCCGCCAAGAAAAGGATAAGAGCAAACTGCCATGCTGCTTCCGAAAACTGCGCAAAAAAATGAGACACATAAAGCAGCCGACGGGCCTTTTCAAGATCAGATGGGGCCACTGCGCGGTCATCTTTATTTTCTGGAATCAATGTACTTGCTTCATCTGTGATATCAATCGATTGCTGCGTTCTTGCTAACATTCTTCGGTCTTTCGAGGTGATAAATAAGGTCGGATGCTGTCGTTGCATTATTTTTGTGTTTGCAATCGGCGGCAAGCTGACTACAACCGGTACTCGTATTTAGAACGCTTTGATTCTATGCGACATTGAGCTCGAGGTTGGCGCTCTAAGGATACAAGAAGCAAGGCACCAATCGTCAACTGCCA
The DNA here is from genome assembly GCA_026008555.1 of Fistulifera pelliculosa. Lineage (NCBI taxonomy): Eukaryota > Bacillariophyta > Bacillariophyceae > Naviculales > Stauroneidaceae > Fistulifera > Fistulifera pelliculosa. The sequence goes on along the minus strand of BROJ01000205.1, from coordinate 210,034 downwards.
AATTGAGGTCTTTGAGCTTCTAAAGGTAGAGAACATCGGCAGAACGATTGTAGCTGTTGAGCAAATCGATGACGATAGATTGTAGCAATGCCTCTAATATTGTTTGTTCGAAGTGTGATACGGTGGCAATTTCTCGCTTCTATATTCTAGTAAATACCGGGGCAAAGTTGTATGAATAAGATTGATTCTTGCGTTTTATTAGATTATTGTTACTTGTATCTTTTCTTTCATCTCACTAATGCACCCTCGAGTCGATGGATGAAAGACACGCGCCAGACTTGATCTCGGACGGACTGTTGCCCCGCAAAGTCAACCAGGGTAGCCCGAAATGCTTCTGGACTCTCGAAATTGGTGGAAGAGGCCCCAGCCTGTTTCAGAATACTATAAACCTGCTCTACAAGCTGTCGCTTGTTGACACCGTCTACTCGCATGATTTGCTGCACAGCACCATCGTAGTCATCCGTGCTAAGAAAACCAGCCAAGCTACCAACAATTCCACCCAGCAAGCCCCCATAGGCCCGAAGAGAACGCCTCCGGCAACAGCACCTCCTCCTGCCATGAGGCCTTGCTTAAGCGACTGTTTTCCGGTCTTTCGCATGTCATTATTGTTCTTGAGAAAGTTCATCAGCTCGTCAAACGAGAACTCCACCGAGGATTAGGAATAGGTTCTGCTGCGGGATAATCGTCCATTTTGCTTGTTGTGTTATTCTTTTATCAAAGTTGCCCTCGTTATTGATAGACAGGAACAGGAGGGCGTGGATGTTTTCTTGTGATTGAAAATTGCGGTTCTGGAAAATTTTCTTTCTCCAATTTTCGCTTCTTTTCGGCTCTCCGTTAACGGTAACGGGTCTTATCTATCCATTAACCTTACTGCGTGTTGATCTCGCATCGCCACTGAGACGTCAGTCGCTCTAGTTTCCACGCTTCCTTTCCAAAGGCCATTAAGCTAACTTCTACAACGTAAGATGATACACTAGCTTTGTTCTTACAGACTATAATGTTAACTTGAAGTCAATAGCTTCTTTTCGGCTCCCCTCCATCGGTCAAAAGTAATCTGCTTTCTGCTCGTGTCCAGTAATAAGCAGCGAATGATCCTGGGATTTGTATTTATTCCATTCGGGGATTCCGCTCAGAATCAACTTAAACTTTTGGCCAAAACCAGGGTCTTTTGTTAACAGTTTCAATAGCGCGATACTGTGGACCTTAGCTCCAGTGGGGTCGCGAATTTTCAAGAGATCTGAATTTTCAAGGACCTTTTCGACCAGGAATTCGCATAGTTCACAAGCTAGAGCTTGGTGCAAAAGCGAAACGCGGCCATGTGCTGCTCCTGGGGCTGCTGTCGCTGAAACCGCTCGTTGTTCTGCTGCTATCATTGGATCCTCTTTCGTTCGGGCGTCGATGCCGCTTCCTTCTACTGTAGCTGGACGGTTCTGCTGAATGGGTGCCTGAGTTGGCGCTGGTACAGTTTCAACTATCCCACCGAAGATCGAGTGCATCGCTGGTTCAGAAATAGTCGAAACGGAATCTACGGTAACAAGAGGAGATGGAGGCACCATAGCATGGGCTTGCTGGAAGTTGCCCTGTTGGACGTGATGAGGAGGACCTTGAGGTTGCTGTTGGACCTGGACTTGGTTTACAGTCTGAGATCCATCTGGCATCGGTCCTGGAGCTGTTTGGCTATGCATGGTATACGTTTGTTGCTGAATATGGTTTGTCTGTGAAAACACCGGATATGGCGAAGACTGTCCAACGAAGTTATTTGTCTGGGGTTTGCTCCTTGAGGCAGTTGCTGGTAATTGCTGATTTGACCATTATTATAGAGATCCATCACTAGGAAGGACGTAATTTCCTTGAGAAATGTGCGGTTGAGTCCCACCGTACTGTTGCGTTGAATTGAATTGGTTTGGCTGCTGCATGATGGGTCCACTATTTAGTTGCGAAGAGAAGTATTGCTGTGAACGCGGCTGCTGATTGTGATCTTGTAAGTTTGACAGACCGTGCACGTACTGCAAGCCATACGGCTGCGAGGGTTTCACCAACTGCATTGGAGTAGACTGGTGCGGTGGCTGATGTATCTGGTGTTGCGAGATCGGTTGCTGCATACTTTGATGTGGAGACGATGCTTGTCCTTGTTGGTACTGATAGCTCGGTGTTCTCTGATACTGAAAAGAAGCTTCATTTGGTGCTGATGGGTGTTGCTGATAAGTCGTGCGATTAGCTTGAGACGAACCTATATTGGAATGGTAAGCCTGTAAATGCCCCACAATGGGTTGCGCAGGGTAAGATCCGTGCTGAATACTCTGCTGAGGAATGTGTGACGCTTGGCTTTCTCGCAAAGGCTGTAAGACTTGATTTTGAATATAGCCGAAATTTGAACCAGTTGTAGAGTTCCCTCCCAAGCCCTGGGAACCATCGGCCGGGACCGCAGGAGGCTGGGACATTCCCATCATTGCAAGCGGATCGTCCCATGCATCGACTCGTTTTCGCACCGGTCCATCCCCTGGTGACGCGGAAGGGCGCAATGGCTGAACGTCCTGGAACGTATTCGGTACCCTCTGTTTGCATTTATCAACATCACCAAGACCAACCTCGTAAATTTTTTTCAGCGCTTCAATCATGAACGACGAGTCTTCATGCAATCCTTCCAAATGGATTGATCGCTTTAACACGCTGACAACACCTGCTTTTGCGTTACCATTCCCACAAGAAGCTAGTGCTTCAACGTTGACCATACGAGACGCAGCGACGTGAATTACTCGGATCACAGCCAAAAGTGGCGCACCGACGAGCTTTCGATGCAGAAGGGAATTGAGGAGTCAAACATCTGAGGAACGTAGCCCCAGTCAGCTAGTTTGTCACACAACGCTTCTCGGGTTTTGCAAAGATAGATAATTGCTGTAGTGACTGTACTCAAAGTGTCGTCTTGGGCTTCGGCAGCAATCGCAGTGCTCTTTGCAGGTTCAATGACCGCGGATGGCGAAGTAAATGTTTCTAGCTCTTTCTTCCATCGCTGTAGAAGATGTTCCAAAAGGAAGAAGGATCTCGCAGGTGGAACGTCGGCTCTTTGAGAAAACGCGAAACGTAAACACCTCCGATGTAGAGTTCCTTTTCAAGCCTTGAATACTTCACGAATGTATCGGATGGGACCATAAAGTTTTCAGTTTTACCACCCAAGGCCTTCCTTGTCTCGAGCAGGCCATCTAAAAGCTCACAAAGCACCTTTCGGAGCTCCGCTCGCATTGAGCCATCCCAAATCAATTCAGGAGTATCTCCATCGGAATCGAAAGCTTCAAGCATCAATTCAGGTCCTTCCTTGAGTTTTACGATCAATGTCTGCGGAAAGAAACGAGCTAAATGACCGTCTGTAGCGTTAAGGCAGGTGTTAGATGACAGATAACCAATAATTTGAGAATCGAGAGGTCGATGGTGCCGTACCAATGATTGTGCCTGTCGAGGATCCCACATCATCTTCGATAGTATCTTAGCTGCTGCTAAGCGTGCACTCCAGGTCTTTGTAAACTGGGAATAACCGACAACGACGCCTACTAGTTCCAGCCAAACGCCAGATGAGACAATCTGAGAGGCTATCGCCTTAGACGACGACAGAGCTTCAAGAACCATCCAGCCCAACGTCTTCCGCTTCGAATCTATCTTTTCGCCACTGCCTCCTGGCGAGCTTTCAGTTTCATGCGAGTCGGGCCTCTCTATGGCATCCACAAGACGCCAGAGAAGGCCCTCCTTTGCCACAGCGCTTGCAAATGACTGGTTGGAGCTGATAATAGACAAAGCCTCGACGACGGACTCGAATACCTTTTGGAAGGTTAGTTTTCCGTAATATTTCAGTGGCAACGAACACGTGGTCTTACCTCCAATTCTTCCGGAACTTTGAGCAAACTCAAAGGAGCGATACAACGAGCGACGGACTTTCTTCTATGGCACTGGCTACAATACCGTCCACTCGGCAAAGTGTAACCAAAGCGTTCGCCACAAGCAAAAACGCGTCTGATTCCACCAGGCATGCTTCACCTTGCTCAGCTGGCGCAGGATCCCTGACTAGATCTTGCACCAACTGAGACTTATTTAGGCTATGCGCGAGATACTTGCAAACTCCCACGCAGAAAGCAACAGGATCTTGGATTTTCCCTAGCGCTTCTTTCCCTCTTTGTTGAATATCCTAACATATACACCGCCTACCCTCACCTCCCGCTTAAGCGCTTCGTACTCGAAGTCGCTGACAACGTTGAGTTCTTCTGATATTGTTGCACAGATAGTAAATGCCCTCTTCTTTTCAACTCCTTCGACAAAATTTTCCAAATGCTTTCGCATTGAAGAGTTCCAAATGATACTAGCTGTTTCCGCATTAGAGTTGACGACGCGAAGAATTTCCTCGCAGCGCTGGTTTCGTAGCATTAACGCAACGGGATCCGTCAACAGTGCGTCAAGAGCGGACAATAGGTCAGCTCTTGTCGGCGCGTTTTTCAAAGCCCCGATAGCGTACCAAGAGCCCGAGCTGCATTTTTCGCAGGGGTGTTTGCAGTTGAAAGCCCGCTTCCGTCCAATTCCAGAGTCACATCAAATGTCAGCACAGCTCGAATCAAAGGCCAAACGATACCGCATCTGACAAGTTTTTCTTGGAGAATGCTGTCCTTCGCCATGTTGGCAACGCATTCCATTGCGAAAGCTTTCGTTTGCTCTTCGTCGTCATTTGGCTGGCTGTGGAGATTCAATGAACCATCAATACAACGCCGAAGGTCAAGAAAAAAGGCATCCTGCGTGCCCATACATTTCACTGCCTCTCTTCCGCTTTCAAAGTACTGAACGCCAGAAAGCGTTTGAACGGTAGACCGAATAATGCGACACAAAGATGTAAGTACGGTCGCGTCCTGTGCTGAATTATTCCTTTTACTGCCCGCAAGGATACGATTGCGAAAGAAAGAAGGAGGCAAGGCAAGGAATGCCTTCTTCAAGTACTAGCTCTTCTGCATTGAGCGGTGAAACGAGGCATGTACGGAATATCAGCTCGGCTGATAGCTGAATTAGATGGGAGACTTCCTTTTCATGAAAGAACATTGCAAAATTTGTTCGTAATCTTCCGTGTCAAGCATTCCATAATAGGATGGTGGAAGCTTGAGGCAGGATAAAAGTACTTGATAGGTAGGATACTTATACCGGCTCATTTCCTTCTCGTAGCGACGACAAATTAGCAGCTGTGCTTGTATCAATACCTGAATGTTTTTCATTCTTGAACCCATAAAAAAGAAGTTATCCTTTTCTTCTGCATTGTGGTTGGACTCACTGGGACCATCTGATAGAGTAATCGTTCCTCCGCTTTCCAGCAGTGGTTGAAGCAACTCATAAGACGCTTGAATAGACTCAAACATGTCTCTGCCTGAGGGATTCTTGTCCGGGTGGTATACACGAGCAAGCCGTCGGTAAGCACTCCGCAATTCCTTGCTACTATCACCTACTTTTAGTTCCAAAACTCGACGAGCACGATCTTGGGCATCTTCCTTGCTTCTATCGTCCTCGCTGAGAAATTTCTTGAAATGCTCTAGACATGACCGGAAGACCTCAACTGGCTCAGCCACAGGCCAGTCGGGGAAACGGACCTCGTCGCACAGATTACGAAGGTAATAATTGTGACAGAATACTTCTTTCTCGAGACGTGGGTAGGCAACACCCGGCATCGGGCAGTATTCGTACTCTGTTCCGTTGTTCTGATAAAGTCTCAGCGGAAAATCACCTAAATGCTGGCGAGTGAGTTCAATCAAATGCTTCCTCATTTCAAACGTCCAAATAACTTCCGGTGTGTCGGCACCACCAATAAAAATCTCGGCAAACTTCTCCGGTCCATAATTGACCAGTATGTAAAGAAGGCCTTCAGGTAGAAGCTGCCCAAGAATGCTTCGTTCTCTCAATAATATCTCATTTTCCCCGGCGGCGGCAGAAAACCCTGATCTGAAATGCTGATTCAAGTGGGTTGCGTGGAGTAGTTTTGCTAGTTCACCAAAGTTATTCCCTTGATAACTGCACGCAAAGAAGAAAACACCGGTCAAGTACAGCTTTTGAATAGCCCGATCATTCTGTCGTGTAATCTTGTACAGAAGAGCGGCTGCGAGGTCCACTAATTCCGCGGTATTGCACAGAAGAGCCTGGCAGATTGTTGCCAGTGGATTTCCATCGTTACTGGATCCCCGGTAGATATTCGAAAGAATTTGCTTCGATATTGGGATGGGCAAGTAAGGAACGCCCCTGCTGTCAATGCTCTTGTGAAGGTCAACCAGTCTTGTGAGTGCTTTCAATGCTAACCTCGCAACGTCAGCAGGAGCGAAGATAAATTTATTTCCAGTGTCTGTGAATAGGGTCCATCGCAATTGCCAGACGCTATCAAGTCTCTTCCATTTGCCTGTGTCGATCTGAGCTTCATCGACGACATCCGATTGACCATCTGCATCGTACTCTTCAACATGAGCTGTCGTGACTAGGTCGTATTGACTCAAAGACCCTGCGTCAATCATCTGACGTAAGTTCGAAAGTCGGAAAGGGCCACGAATTTTCTCCGGGGAGGAGGTATCTTGGCGGTTGAGGCCACGTACCACACGGGAGGGCAAATCGAGTCACTACAGACTAGAGCTTTTGATTCTGTTGAGGAGATAACATCACTCCCGTTCGTAAGAAGAGCAGTCTTCGCTCCGTGAGAAAGAGCTCGACTCAACGAATTGGATATTTGATTGTTATCTGTGTGAGCCCAAGCGACAAATTGACAGAGCTGGCCTATACTCTCGCTGTTCAAAAGTTGCTCGGCGTTCTCAGGAATGTCTGCGACATTGGAATTGTCGCGATCGGCCGTCACACCTAAAATGACCGCAAGCAACTTCAACAGTCTATGTTGGGTCTCAATGCTTCTAGTCGAAGACATAGTTCGCACGATGATCATGACATCAGTGAAAGGCCCGATTTTTGCTGCGTGGATTGCGTACAGCTTTTCAAGACATCGGATCACCATGTTTGTTATCTATCCACAAATGAGCGAGTGAGATTTTGTTTTTACAATAATAGGGGAGGCGTGGACTTACTTGTTCGTCGCGATCGATTTCACAAAGAAATCGTCGAAAAAGGTGTTCGAACAGGCGCAACGGCTCATCCCAACTTTTGATGAACCCTTCTCCAGCTTCCAGCCACAGGCGCATATATACATCGCCCACAATCAACTCGTTTTCAAGAGAAGGATAAGCGACTTTGAACTGCTGGTGATTCCAGGCAATTCCATCCAAGCCACGGGCTTCGGTCTCTCTTCTCATGAATGCAATTTCGCCTTCCAAAGCGATCCGCAGCTCTCGCCTCGTTTGAATGGACCAAATAAGATCAGGCAGATTGTGATCTTTCGTTAATACATGAAAGAAAATGCGGAAATTCTCGATGAGGGGTGCCTTTTATTGTCGACAGCGGTCGCTGAAGCAAGATTTATTCTTGAGCGAAGGCGATGCATATTTGTTCCTGCTCCACCAAAGTTCATGTATTCGGTTTCGACATTACCTTCCGAAGAGGCTTCGCCAATACTATCTCTCTCCAACTCGTCCAACTGTTCCTCTTCAATCTTGCTCAGAAGAGGCATGTTGAGATACGTCAGGAAGCCATGAGGTACAATGCGCCGAAGAAGTCGCTTCTCAGAACAACTGGACGGGCCGGACAACCACAGGCTGCAGAGATATCTACTCAGAAATCGCTGCCCTTCCATTGGGCTGTATATGGCCAAGTAAAAATGCTCTAACAAGACAGCCAGACTCAACGCCTCGTCTCTGATAGCCTTAGCCACAGATGGGGCATGCGTCAGGAGTATGTGCAGCAGTAGAGCAGTATTCTCTATAACGCAAGGCGACTGAGACTTTAGGGCGGACAACAAGCCCCGGTACCTGCCAATCACGCAAACCAAATTTGTAAGAAACAAGCTAACCAAAACCCAGACTGCTTTTAGTTCAACATACCTTTGCGCCAACGCAGAAACGAAAGAATTGAAATGTTCGGGACTTGTAGTGTCATGAAAAGAACACAATATGCTCTGCAAAATATCACTAGCAGACATCAGAATCAGCTCAGAAACGCGTCGCCGCCTCTCTTGACTTGAGGACTTTGTCTCCACGAGGGAGGAAACAATCTCCTTGACAAGTTCAGAACCCCACATTTGAAAATAACATTTTTGTTCACATACTCAGACTCTTGATCACGGCAGTGCTCATGTCCGGACAAGAGGACACCTAAAACTCGCATCGCCCAAAATTGACTGAAGGTATCCTGCTGCTGAAAAGCGCCGAACAGAGAAGGAATAGCTTCATGAAATGTAGTCAACTCAGTCGAAACTTTATATCCAGCTACTGTCTTTGACAATCGGTATAGAGTCTGTAAAACGGTACTCACAGCAAACTCTCGTGATGTAAACAGATCATACGGAGCCTCAGAATCCCTTCGTGGTACAGGCTGTGATGATATATGAAAAAGTCCTGTTAGTAGTCCCCATAGAGCTCCGATCGTTCCAGATATCATTTTGTCTTTTCAGTCGCTGGCAAGCCGGCGCAATGAGGCGAAATACTAGCATTGAATTCAACGCAAGCCTCTATCAAACTTTCGCACTCTTCTAGCAAATTGAAGCTTTCTTCTGACCTCTCACCAAAGACGTGAGAAGCATAGGTATACGCCTGAGTTGCCAAGCTATAAACCCTATGAAGACAGTACAGCGGGATAGAGAGAGGCTGAAACAAGGAGGCCGCACCCGACGATTGAGTGGCGGCGGCAACCACAGACGTCGTCAACAATGAGTGACCATAGGGCGTCAACGTGTATCCACCACTTGGTACGTCGGAAACGTGCACTGGTATATTTCCAGTGCCCTGCGCAGAAGAATCTCTAGTGTGCCTATGCGTCCACGTTGAACACGCATCCAGCAGAGAGACTAATATAGAGTCACGATCACTGCATCCATACGAGCGGCTTGAACCATCTCGAAATTCCACCATTATTTCATCAGACTGAAGCCTAATCAGACCTGAAATACCAGTCAAACGCCGACAGGAAACTATACCACTGCCGCGCTCTACCAAGTAGCCCGCCGAGGTGATTGCTAGCTGACGAGTCACAACGCCTCCCAGACATGCATCGTCATCGTCGACGTACAAGGTATCGTGTCGACGTGTCGTTTTCGTACTGGCCAGGAGATAACCGTCGCGCCCACGTCAATTTGTCGTCTAGATGACATCCACTGCGCTATAGTCATACTTGTTGCGACGTTTGATGCCCCCGTCATTAGACCTAAAATTGCCAGATGATCCCCGGTGAACCGGATGAGTTCGTTCCGATTGTTCCGCCCAACCGGGTGAACCAAATATAAACGCGACTTGAATGGCTGATGAAAGTGGACGATCACCCTCTTTCATCATCGACAACCGGGACAAGCTCTCTAATATCCGTGTATCGATATGTTTGTAAGACCTTATTCGTTCGCGGGTGTATTTCTACCAACCCATAAGGTTTCGCATGCAAGTGAACAGGCCGAGTTGTCCCGTGGCGTGTGTAGCGTTCCACTTGCGACCATACACCAACGACACTCGGGGACATTTGACCAGCAGCATCTTGGCACTCTAGCAGGGCACTCAAAACGTGCGCAAGATGCACATCATGACAAGATAACTTCAATATATCTTTGCCCACTTGCAAGAGGATATTCTCGCCTTCTTTGGCTTGCCATTCCGTAAGAGCCGAGTACGGCCACCGATTCGTCTCCTGCATATTGTCGTTTGTGGGGTCATAAGTGGCGAAATCCTGATCATTCAAAACCAACAACCGGGTATAGCCGGTTCTCCATGAACGAAGCTTTGTGACTTGAAATCGATACAAAGGCCTGCTTTTGTCTGATGAAAGCGTTCTTGCCGATCTTTCTCATGCTGAGATATCATTTTCTGGGAAGGCGTAAAACCCAAATTGACCTTTGGATCATTGCCGTGCCCTCTCTGAAAGAAATGTTGTAATTTGGCCGTCAGCTTCTTCGTACCTGCTACAACTTTCGCTGCGTTATCAACCTGGGCCCCTCCATCGTCAACTGTAGGCACTGTAGATCCTAGATGAGAGCCCACCGGCGCCCCGACAGCTGGGCTCAGCTGAGCATGAGTCAATGGATATGCTTGGCCGGGAGGGCGCTGTGGCGTATGAAGCTGCTGAAACGAAGGTTGCGCAGCTTGTACCATAGGAGCTTGCTGCTGCTGTTGCTGATACTGAGGCGGAAGCGGTGAAGGATGCTGTTGCTGATGGACATTCTGCGGCACGTGATTCTGCATAGGGGATTGCTGCATGTATCCGCCCGCGACATTCTGCTGCTGTTGCTGAAGCACTGGCTGATTAGGAGCCCACGCTGTCGACTGGGACTGCTGAGCTTGCAGCAGCTGCTGCTGTTGTTGGCTCTGTACCATCTGCGGGTGAATTTGATGGGGATTTTGCGCTGACATGCTTTTTCCGTCGATGTCTGTTGCCAAGATTGAGATTTTCTCTTTAATAAGGGCGAACGGAAGAAGATAATTCTCGAGACTCTCGCTGCCGACTGTTTATTGTTATAAAAGCTATCGTGAATGCACAGAACGAAGAGGAACAAGTACTTCGATGGATCTTTCTATGAGCAACAAACTTGTTGTCGCGTGATGAATGCTGACAGCGCGTTTTCGACCTTTTTTGTTGCTGCGTCCTTCGCTGAAGACCCAACGGTCAAACCAGGATACATTAGCCGGTATAGTAAGGTTACCAGGTCACGGGAACATGGACTAATGCACTAGGGATACTGGTTAGACCCGCCCACATTGGCAAAAAAAACAAACGATTTTATTTCAAGGCAAGCGCACTAAGGTCAGAACACGGTCAAATAATGGTTCAATAGCTTCCACGAATTATTACAAAATGAAAGCATACTTATAGCAATAGCATGATCATGTAATAGCAAAGGTGGTATATGCATGATAGCACCCCGCTCCTGCAATTCTATGTTAGACACGCATGTCCCCGTCATCACTATTATCTCCATCTTTCACAACGACTTCAACGTTCGAAAAGAACAATACATGATTATCTGGAGAATTTCTCCACTCTAAAAGACAGTGACTCATATCGAAATCCATAAAGAAATCCCCTTCTTGTTGACAGTGCAGAACCCGAGATTTGGTCGGCCGATGACCCGCCAGTTCACGATGTCCAACTGGCTTGTGGCCCGCCAAGCGTTCTCGTACACGATCTCGTTGCCATGTGCGTTGCTGCTTCAAGGACTTTCCTCCAGATCTGCTTCAGCCTTTTGCCGATGGCAATAGTACTGACCCAGATCTTGAAGTGCGCCTACTATTACGAGAGAAGGCAGATCATCGTGACATTGCACATAGGAGTCTAGTTCTTCCTGCTCTTCCTTTGTCCATCTCTCCGGTATTTTCAAGACCGGCGGAGCATCATAAGGAGGTCTTGGGATTTCGTCTGGAATCTCCTTGGGTACTTTTGGTGCGGGTTTGGGGCGATCTTCGCCCTGTCTATTTTTTCGTTTCTGCAACAAGGCTCTTTCCTTATGTCGTTTTCGCTCTTCATCTTCCTCGCTTACGGAGTCTTCCATGTCGTCCGATGAGTTCTTCTTTTGTAATGATGACGCGGGGAATATCCTTCACAAGTTTTCCCACAATGTTCCAGTTATGAGGCCAGTCGGTATGTCCTGCTCGACCCCACGCATCCAGTTTTTTCTATAACGCTTGCGGTGTCCGGCTCGTCGTCGGGATCATCGGGCTCGAGACATTTCAGACTCCAGAGTCGTCCCAGTGTTGTGACAGAGCCTTCTGCCAGTGATGATGGTTCAGTGTTTATTAAAGGATCCTGATTGAGATTTCCTGCTAGACTCGATTGCTGTGTCGCGCCTGCGGGAGAATTGTGAAAGAGCGACCCACAGCCTGCTTCGACGACCTGATCAATCCATAAAGCTGCATTACGGTATCCCATATCCACCAATCGATCCTTCCAGCGGACTGCAACGATTTGACACGCCACCTGAGCCTTCATTGCAGCATTATCATGGATCTGATAGGTCGATTCATCTTGCACAGAACAGCACTGTAGCAAAGTTTGCAACGCCACTTCTCTCAGTGTAGCTTGAATCCAAGTTTGAACGTGTGCCTGTGCCGCTAATGATGCCTGCGCTATAAAGAGAGGATCATCTGGGCAAAGATCTTCCGCCACGGCCATGGTGACATGATTTATAGAAAGATAATAATGGAGATGGAAATACGGAAATCGAGGGAACGACGAGTGAACTGTTTTTTGTTTCGGAAAACGCGCCACTTGCGATTAAGGTCATGGCTTGCTTGAGCCCGGTTTTCTCATCTTGAAGATCTTTCTCTTTTCTCGCGCATCGTTCAAAATCCGAATTCCTCCTCTTTCCATTCCCGAATCAAACATACAGTACGACTCGGTCTAGGTCGTACGTTGATACGTGACTAAAATAAGAGGCGGAGAGACTTTCTTCTTTCTTCTTTCTTGGTCCTTGGTCATTTTGTGCGGAGTCATTTTCGTGCCTACTTGTACGTGTACTGGTACATTCAGCAGATCTGTGACTTGGTTTTTGTTCTTTTCTTGTCGAAGGCGGACGAAGAAAACTACTATTTGTGTAATTGTGGAAATGCATGTGACTGTTGGTTACTTCCGCGTTCGCCGTTTTCCAACAGCTTTGTCCATTCATCCCCAAAACCTAAACTCCAACCACTCCGGACAAAATAGGACACAAATTAGTGGACAAAGAAATCCGGAGAAGGCCGAAATCTTATTTAGGACAAAACCTGAGTTTTAACCGTTCTCAACGTCTCGTGTTTTTTATTTAGATATGTCGGCAAGACGAGAAGCTTCTCCATGTGTATTGCTTCAAAATATTTCAGAAGCATGAACCAAAATCCAAGTAGTAAAATTAAGAGTTTGTTTCAGCATATTCCAATCTTGGCGCAAAGTGTACAGAGAGAGATTGTCTGAATAAATTTGAAGCTGTTTACTTAGAAAGCGGTATTGTATGGATGTAAACTACTGACTATGTGCCGAGTGCTCCGCGCATGTGCTTTCGGCACCAATTCGTTCATATCCTACGAACGGAAAAATTCGGTCTAAGAGACGATACAGCTGTTTCCGTTCCATATTTTACTTATTAGTCACACTTGATTTATTATGGATGCAAAAAACTTCAAATAAATGAAGCACAATAATATTTACTGTAGGGCGTCTGTAGGCTGGAGCGGGCGAGGACTTTCCCTCCAAAAGATTGGTGTGAAAAATCATTGCCAGCTCGCGGGCAGGACTTCCATTCATATCTGTCGGAGAGGACTCTGCGCAATCGCATTTCATCTCGCTGCAACCACAATCTCAGTTTGTTATCAAATAAACACAACAAAGTTGCAATCATGAATACTTTCAACCGACTTTGTACGCTGCTCGTGGTAGCACTCATCGCCACATCTCATGCCGAGGAAGAGAAGGAAGCCTTGCGACGTAGACGACGTGTGCAGGTTGTTCAGTCAGAGGAGGTGCGCAGCAACGAAGCTGCTCACGCCAGTGACTTCTTCTCAGAACATGCTATTGAATGGGATAGATTTCTAGGAACCGGATCTCATGGAAGCTACAGCATGCCGGAAGCCCACATCGTTGCGCCTGGAAAGGGAAAGATGGGAATGGGCATGAGCCCCTCCAAGCCCTCTAGTAAAGCGATGCACTCCATGCCATCCAGCAAGGGAATGCACTCCATGCCATCCAGTAAGGGCATGAGTAATGCAATCCATGCCATCCAGCAAAGGAATGCACTCCATGCCATCCAGCAAGGAATGCACTCCATGCCATCCAGCAAGGGAATGAGCAAAAGGAATGGGCAGGGCAAACAAGGATGAGCAGGATAAATGGCAAAGGCATGAATGAGCAAAGGGAGGATCCAAGTCCGGCAAGGGCATGAGCAAGGGAATGAGCAAGGATCCAAATCCGGCAAGAATGATAAAAGGAATGAATGAGCAAGGATGAAATCCGGCAAGAATGGGCAAAGGAATGAGCAAGGATCCAAATCCGGCAAGGGTAAGGGTAAAGGCAAGGGCGGATCCAAATCCGGCAAGGGTATGGGCAAAGGGAGATAAGAGCAAGGATCCAAATCAAGCAAAAAGCAAAAGGGAGCAAATCTGGCAAAGGAGGCAAGGGTGGCTCCAAATCTGGCAAGGGCGGAAAAGGAGGCAAGGGCGGCTCCGAATCTGGCAAGGGCGGAAAGGGAGGCAAGGGCGGCTCCAAATCTGGCAAGGGCGGAAAGGGAGGCAAGGGCGGCTCCAAGTCATCAAGTGGAAAGGGCGGCAAGGAAAACGAGTCTAGATAGCCCTCCGCAATGAGAGATTCTGAAGTACTGCCTTGAAGGCAGCTTGTCAGGATTAATTTTCAGTTTTCATCTCTGAATTCGAATAACTCTTAGTAGTTTATGTGTCCGTCGCAATAATTTAAAAAAGTAAACCAAGACTTTAACTATGAGTCTGTCGTTTTACTCGATAATATAGGCATCCTATCACTCCATAGCTAGATGTAACTCCGCTAAGAGAGCCACGTACTTGTTACTGACCAGAGTTCAGAGGGCTTTTGTCGAAAATTCATTTTCCGTTTCATCTTTCATCCACTCGAATAACTCGTTCTCTATTGGTACGGCTACCTTGTTACTTCCTCTTTGGTTTATGAGTTATGAGCGATGAGCCCTCCCATTTATAAAAGTAAAGTAAGAGCTTATTTTATTATAAAAATAATAGGAGTACCTGGTACGTAGCTGTTGTCTTTACTATTTGACGTAGTATAGGAATAAGTTGCACCCTGATACAGGACGTAATTCCGAGCAGTCGATGACTTTACTTTGCTTCCCTTCTCGTCGCTGCAGAGAAGACTAGTTCCACATTAAGAACAGTTTCGAGGTTACCGCCAGAGATAAAGAGCCGCCAACCAAGAGAAGCATCTGAAAGAGTGACATTCCGATTCCGTACACTCGACCCATAACGTCTCTTCGAACTTCTTCCACGCGATCTGCAAGAGCGTCCAAATCCCCGTTGTTCCATATGCAAATATCAGCTTTCTTGGCCTTTTCTTCAACCGGCATTTGACTAGCAATCCGCTCGCGACACTGCTGCTCTGTCAAGTCGGGGTTTCGGGCACGAAGTCGCTGAAGCTGAATCTCTGGGTCACACGCAACAACGATGGTGATCCCGAATAGACGTTTCAACTGTCCGCTTTCATACAGAAGTGGTACATCTGCGCAAACAAAGTCATTGTTTGACCAGAAGATTCCGTACAAAAGACGCTTTTAAAAGAATCAGAATGATGCGGGGATGAGTGATCTGGTTCAACGCGCGGCGTTGAGACGCGTCTTGGAAGATGATGGCACCGAGCTTGCGACGATCGATTAAGCCATTGTCGTCCAGAATGTTGCGATGATCGGCATCCGAATCACCAAAAGTACGCAAAATGTCATCAAAGACGGATTCATTCGGATATACTGTGTATTCATCTCCTTCGTCCTCCGATGACCCCTTTCCTGCAGCCAGAACCGACCGTGGCAGCAGAATTTCATGCCCGATGCTATCCGCGTCGACAAGATAGAAAGTGCCCTCTTCTTCCTCCGAGTTTCCAAAGAATGATCCTCCTGTTTGACGTGGTTGGGAGCGAGTTGTATCATTGGCTGTTACTGATGCGTTTTCGTGCGCCGACGTCGACCGCCCTTGCCGCCCTTTTTTCTCACCCGCGACACCGGATACGCCACGGGGATCGACAAACATTTGGGCCACAGTAGACTTTCCGCAAGCAATACCCCCTGTCAGTGCAATGGGTAAAAGGATTCGCCCAAATAGACTCCTAAACACATGAAGAATAGCCGTAGCGTTAGAAGCGAACCGACCGCATCAGGAGACAGGAGCTGATGACGATCCATCCGACTATCTGCAGGACAAGAAAATCCCCACACTTGCTGGAACCAAAGCCAAAACGAAGGACTTTGTATTCTATCTTCAAGCTCCCGAGTGCTCATGTCAGTATCATCCCATAGCAGCTCCGCAAAAACGTCTTGCCACGAATGTTGATCCGTATGCGGAGGCAGACACTGCAGCGAAGGCAATAAAATTTCCAAAAGACGTCTCCAACGATGGTGATAAGAAAAGTCGTCCAAATATCGGATCGAATCCATGACGGGCGCCAACCCGCGGCGGCAATTCGGACCGTAATGTGAGCCACCAACAAGGAAAGTGGAAATGTAAAGAAAAGCCCCACGGCAATTTCCTCGACGGCAATGCGTTGTGTTAACTGTCGAAAGCCAAAGGCAAACACTGAACGTGCCGAAGGTTGACCCAACAGGACTTGCAGTGTTGATATAAAGACCATATTTCTTATTATTTTCTCAAAGAGTGATTTATTGAAAGCTATCTTCCTTACTTTGAGGTCCGTGCTCGCAATGCGCAAACAAGTTGATGCGATTTATTATGCGTGAATCCACAAACGCACGTGTCACGAGTTACATCTCGGTAACTGAAGTCATCCTGGAAGATGCTGGCACCTAACAGATCTATGCCACCCTGTTTTGAGCTATTTTACGTAACCCTTTAGCGATTTTGAAAATTTACAAATACTCAGCGAAAACAAGAGCGCTTTGCCTTATTGCAGGACCAAGTCGTCTCAACTAGGTGCACAGAGCATGCGCTAGCGGGGACCTCAACCGGAAGTACTGCGCGGGAGCTAGTTTAGAACCTCTCAACTCGCAAGTGAGCTCTGCGACAAAGAAGGATTTCAGCGCAGGCTAGTTATTCATTTGGTGCAACGAATTACGATCGAAGATTTGATAGAAGAGCGTCGAATGTCCTTCGACGCCCTCGAAGATGTAGCACAGCGACTCCTTCTAATGGGTGTAGCTTTGACGGAGAACTGCAATGGCTGATAGCAGCTACACATTTTTCTAGACTGAATCGTCGGTTGATGCAACCTTTCTAGTTCCTACCGAAAACACCGCTATAGCCTAGACTTTTTAGTTGTTTTTATAGGGTGGAAGCGACAGAGCGAAATTTTAGCCAGCCGAATTCCGCATTCCGTGTCAATTTCGTCCACAGGAAAACAGGAAAAAAGGTTCGACCGCGTAAACAAAAAAAAATAGTATTGACATGCAGCACTTCCTTCATTATTTACAAAATAAAGATGAAAGGAATTGTTATAGAACTACCTCCAAAACTAGCAAAAGAAATCAGAGAAGGAAAGTCAAAGCTGGACGATGAATGGGATCAACTCATTCCCTTGCCACCGCAAGAGGATGGAGCTCGCATCGATGAACGTAACAACAGCGACGACGACGACGATGCTGTTTCACTTCCAAGCACCATGCCGGCTGTAAAGATCAGTTGGGAAAATCTGCTGGGTTATATTCCTCCACCTGATGAACTACCCAATGTCGCCGAAGCTCTCTGGTCGTCCGACGATGCCCTCGACAAGTTGCTGACTTCGGGAGTCGCACGTCACGCATTGAGTGGTGAAGAACCTCAGAAGAACGTTTTTTCACATTGACTATCCAAGATTTATAGCAGACCCGGAACAAAAGCTTATTTCCACTGCACGCTTATGGAAGTCCGTTTTGAAATCGCACGAAATCCCGGTTGTCGAACATTTGCTAGAGCACTTGAGAGATTGTCATCGAACACTATGGTGGAAATACGCAATGAGTGAAGAGATCCGATCGTTGGCAACGGCAGAGCTATCCCACCAAGAAATCCAGGAATGGAACCGAAGGAGGCCGCAGCAACTGAAAGAGTTGTACGCAATGCGTGAAACCATTGAAAGTATTTACGACGAGTCCTGTGCAAAGGTTGAGGCCTTGGAAGAAGAGCGAACGCGAATGGCAAAGCTTGAATATATGAAAGATTCCGAAGCATTTGAAAACACCGATGATCTTTTGGATTTGTTTCTAAGAGAGAACGATGACGACCGGTCTGCTATTGATTATCAAGATGACTATCTGGGCGACGAATATAACGATAGTGACTCTAGCAGCGATGTCAGTCATCAATCATCGATTGACAGCGACGAAGTAGACGAACCTGTTGAGGAACAGGTTGCGGTTGAGGAAACGGCTGCTACCGCAATCGATATTCCCGGTATTGCGTCAAGTTATACTGCTCCAGCACCCGAGACCGATGAAGATTGTGAAGCGATTCCTGCGGCAACCCTAAACACGGAAGAAGCCGCAGTCGTTGAAGATGAAACACAGCCTCCAAAACAATCTAAAAGTTCTCTTGACGAATACATTGTTATGTTTACAACAACCGAACTGCGAATGGCACAAGCTGCATCGACTGTATTTGAACAGAAACTGAAAAGCATAGACGAATTGCTGGAAACCTTACAAGACGAAGAGTGGGCCGCCGAGGAAGGGGGCGACGACGAAGCCCAGCTAGACATCATTGACCCAAAAGAATTTGGCTTACTTGACCAAATTTTAGCCATGATACTGGGCTCCACTGAATTGAGTCCCCAAGAATTGTTTAGAGAGCACATGGATATCGTACAAGACTGGAAAGCGTATTTTGGAAGACTTCCACCTTCTGCAAATAATGCTGATTTTGGAAAAGTGAGCGAAAAGCCAGTCCAGAAAGACCCAGCCGAACTGAAACAAACGCTAGGGATTGTTGATAATTTCGAGACGGACTGGGACAGTGATAGAGATGAGCCTGCACTGACGCGGACAGAAAAACAATCTTCCGAGAAGATCGGACTGCGACCAGGCGGGCGATTGATTATGCCATAAATCCCATAAACTAGATTGTAACTATATGCTCATCTTGGTCATGTTGATATGTTTAAGTGGACTTCAACAACCAACAAAGCATCGACTGTGGCGTCCCTAAAACGATGTACCTCTACGACAAGGCGACTTTCACTCCAGAGTACCAATGCATACTTTGAACAATAGTGTGAAGCAAACACAGTGCGACAATGACGATGACGATGGAAAATGCGGACCGCCAACGAGTGTGACGATTTTTTTATCCTGAAAGACCGGATGAGGTCGAGAGACACCTTGTTGTCCAAAGTGGGTCTCTACCAGGTATACTACAAATAAATCATTCTTGCCTGTAGTATCCCGCGCAAAAGGCAAATGGATCTAGCGCTATTTGCCGGAACGGCGCTGCTGGGACGTTACTTTGTAACGCCTTCTCGAGCGGCCTCGAAAGCTACCACTGTCGCGACCTGCATAACTTTGGAGACTTTGAAACAGCAGAATGCTATTACGAGCAGCGCTATTATTGAAGAATACAAGGATTCCCGTCGATTTGCAAAGTTATCTACTTATGAAGGTGATCTGACGGTGCAACGCGATCAGGAAGACGCCAGCAAATTGCTCAAGGGAATTGAATTCGCGCAGAGCAAGGGCGTAATTGACCCGTACTTTGTCCCAGAATCATACATTCCGATCGATGTCCTCGGAAAGACACCGGATCAAGTTGCCGACCTTATCATGCAGCAAGTAGAAAGCAATTCACAAAATGATGATGGGCTTGTTATCGTCCTCGTTGGTTTATCAGGAACAGGAAAGGGAACCACTGTCTCCAAATTGAACGAAAAATTGCAGGAAAGGGCTTGTCTGTGACTACTTGGTCAAATGGAAACGTTTTCCGGAGTGTTACTCTACTTGCTTCAACGTGGTGTGAACAGAATGGTTGCGATGATTTGGAGAAGTCACTGACAAAAGAAAACCTAGCGTCATGGATGTCCATGTTGTCCTTTGGAAAGTCTCCGGAAGGAATATACGACACACGAATTCATGGTTTAATGCTGGATTATTACGTTTCAAAAGTCCAAAATACCCACTTGAAGTCACCCGCTGTGTCCAAGAACATTCCCACGGTGGCTCAGTACACCCAAGGAGAAGTGATCATGTTCGCTGCAGATGCCGTAGAAACACTCAAGAAAGCTGGTATATGTGTCTTGCTGGAAGGAAGGGAATTGACGGTGAACTACGTCCGAACACCTCATCGCTTCGTACTGCACCTTTCGGACGAAAGTTTGATCGGAAAACGCAGGGCAGCACAGCGGCTCATGGCAGCAGCGTTGCACGATTGCGAGACGAAGCAAGCCGACGACTGTGCCGTAAAGGACATACTGGAGGCTGCACTAGACCGCCTAGTGCACGACATCACCAAGAACTAATGAAAAATATGTGTGTAACTTTGAACGTTAATTAGTCATGAATGTTATTGTCAATCGAGCGGAATGTTTCAAAGAAGCCCTAAAAGATTGTAGCCATGCGTGAGATCAGTTACTCCCATGACTTCGCGACAAGAATGCATGGAAAGTTGGGGCATTCCTGCATCGACGACTCGAATACCCAGTCTAGCAGAGATGGTAGGACCAATCGTGCTTCCGCAGGACAGTCGTTTCGAACTAGCATTGGAAGAAGTGTTAGACGCGAAAATCCCTTATACAGACAACTCTTTGGAGACTACAAAATACAACTTACCGGCAAATTCTTGAATGGGAATATCCTTCTTTCGAGCTATTTCGCGCACGACAAAACCAGTCAGCGAGTTTGTTGTGTATCTCTGATTGCAGTTCGTCTTGACAACAAGTCCATTATTCAGCATTGGAGCGTGCTGACTATCGTGTTTACTCGCAAAGTTGGGATGAACTGCATGAGCCTGGTCAATAGACAAGCAAAAGGACTTCGCTTTGATCTGACTTAGTTCAGTTAGGCCCAATGCAGCACTGACTCGACGAATAGCTTCTCCCATAACCGGCGATCCAGCTCCATGGCTCGATACACTGCCAACTTCTTCATGATCAAAGCAGCAAATCATGGAAATGTCAGAATCGTCAGAAGGATCGTGAGCTGCAATAGCTTCCACGGCGCAAAAAACAGTTGCCAAGTTATCCAATCGAGCCGAGTACAAAATTCTTTATTCAAACCACCAATAGCTGCAGGTTGTGTATCGTAAAGCGAAAGCTCAAAGTCTGCAATCTGATGAATTCCAACTTGAAGCTCACTTGCAATTCGCTCCATGAGCGCTGGTTCTTGTCCTTGCTGCCACGCGTCCAATTGTTCCGCAGCTCCTTTTCTAGTTCTTCTTGTGACGCTGTAGTCGCTAGAATCGGGCTCGTATGATCCTCATTGTTCACTTTGAATGCAGCTCGTTCTTCCGGACTTTGCAAATGAATGCAAAGCGTCGAGACGCGGGCCACCGGGTCCTTGATCTGGACAAGCTTGGGCTCCAGCGCCTCTCCGTTCCTGACCAAAACCTTACCCGAAATACTCAAATCTCGATCAAACCAAGTGTGCCATAGCCCACCACCGTAACATGCCACAGCGAGCTGCAAGCACCCGTTCTTGGGCATTTTCTTGCTGTTAGGTTTGACTGCCAAATTGGGGCTGTCCGTGTGCCCGCCAATTAAATGGAATCCGAAGGACGTTTGGGGATCGACTTTTGCACCGACCGTGAAAGCTACCAAAGTAGAGTGATGTACCGTATAATAATACTTTCCGCCTTTCTTCAAAGAGCCAAAGAATTGCGATAATTGAGCGCTTGAAACCCAGCCGCTTCCAATTTCTGCACTGCGTTGTGCACGGCATGAAAAGGATCCGTCGATGCACTCAAAAGGAACAGGCTTTTTCGGCAAATGCAAGGCGTGGGTTCGTCATGAGAATCTCTTTACTCTTTTGAAGGGAAGATGTATAAAAAAACAACGGTGCATTGAAAGGGGCACACGAATGAAAGCAACTTTGCGGGCAGTTAAGAAGGATTTTGTACATCGTACCGGTACACAGTCGACTAAGTGGAATCTAAGTCGTAGAAATCTGCACCATTTCTTGAACGGAAACTCCTGCCGTTAGATGGCCAATGCCTCGGTTTACAACGTGCGATTACTTAGAGCTATTTTCATCAAGACTTCACTAAATAGATTATCTTAACGCGCGATAACCCCTAAACATTATGCGGTGCGCGAACCAAAATGACTATTCAAAACTGTAGACTGTAGAACGTTGAACGTTCAACGCCATCGTCACATTTTGGAGGGAACGTACGAGCGTACGAGCAGGAAGCAAGCAGGCCACTCCACAAGCTGTCTCCAACTTTTTCTTTCCGATCCGCTGGAAGCCGCAACCGATCAACTCCAAATTTCTCAGTTTCATAACGCTTCAGATGCACCAGCAGTTGAGCACGTCTACCTTGGTGAGATAATTTTACTGATATTATAGAGAAAAGCAACAATGCCTTTTCAATCAGCAAAGACAAAGCAAGAAGAATCCTTGCGGACTTTGGAAGCTACCATGAATGATGAAAAGGCCAGTCAAGAAGCTGATCTGTTGCTATCCTTGGCAGGGACAGCGAGAGAACACGCGAACAGTTCGGCAGAAAAGTTTTCACAGCTGTTTCGGAAGGAAACGCTACGACAGCTGCGAATGGAAACAGTCATGTTATTTGTAAATCGCCAGTCGAGTCGAGTGTGCCAGCTTCCACCGATGGGGAAACCCAGTCCGGGGAGCCCTCAACTGAAAGTATTCGAAGTCATGTGGGACATGCATACGGCTGGCAGCGCCCATACTATTATCACCCTTACGGAGGAATGCATCTTCCGTACCCTGCGCCCCATTATCCGATGAAGATTTCAACGGAAGAAGTAACCTCTTCACCTCCGCGGACCGAGAAACGAGTCGTTTTGGAGTCAATCGAGAATCCTTTTTCGCAAGATGTCAAACGGCCGCGACTGGAAGGTGAGGAAAGTCGACAGGAATCTCCTGCTACCCAATCCCCACGTTCTACAACCGACTACAAAGACGATGACGAAACCGAGAAAGAAACAAAGAGAGAATCAGTGGTCTCCCCATCGTCATCCGTTGAGACACAGCAAGTGACTAACACCGATTTGCAGCAACGAGCTGCCCAGAAACCACAAGAGTCTCGCCCTTCCACACCAGGGCTGACATCGGACAAATCGCGACAATATCCGGGATATCACGGCGTCCATCCTCAATACATGGGTTATCCTCATCCTCCTGGTTTTGCCGCCTCTCATCCGTATGGTCATCATTATGGAGCACACCCTTCTGTAGCATATCCATTTTGTGCTCCTCCTCCACCCTTTTACTACCGAGGAGGAATGATGTCATCTCCCCATTAACATCTTATAAACCCGCGAACACTGGGTCGCAAACTGTCTCGCCAACTCCGCCACGACCGTGCGAAAGTACCGAAAACGAAAGATCGAATGCTATGAAGGGTTTAGTGCTCGCCGCCCGCTCTGATTTACTCAAGTCATTTCCTGCGCGCGATTCTTTTCCCAACTGCAACCGTTGCATTCCATTGAAGCAACCTCTACCCGGGCGTCGCTGGTCGTAAGTACATTCTTTGAACCTTTCTGTATCAATCACGAAAACAAATTTATCCTAACTCATTTTATTTTTTGAAGACGTGATGCAGAACATGTACAACAAAACGCTATGCCCGAGTTCAGTCAACTCGTGAATTTCCTGATTATCTTGCCAGAGGTCGAGAGGGAAAGCCGGCGCCGCGGCCACGGGCAAGAAAAACTGTGTCATGTGTGGCAAACTCCGACCCTGCTCCGCCTCCACCATGAGTCGCCGTTGCGGCAATGGGGACGATGGCGAAGAGGAAGGAGGATCGATGCATATCATTCCTCGTCAAAACAAAGGAGTCTGCACTGCATGCGATGTGGCCGTATGGGCTGTCACGAATGCGAAGCTAGAGGATGGCACGCCCGTCGAAATCAAGTGGTGCAAAGGATGCAAAACTTTCGACCTTGGGCTGCTTTTGGTGACAAAGGCATGGCAACGAAATGCGTGCGATGTCGCAATCGTCAGAAAGAGAAGTACGCAGCGGCTAAGGTGTCTGTGAAACTCGAATTGCCCCGCGCCATTGAGGCGTACGCTCGCTAAATTAGTAAGTGTTCGATCAGAATACAGCTGATATTAGAATAGCCGTAGCAGACAGTGCAAATGGATTTAAATAAATAAACCTTTCTGATTTTCTAGAAGCACAATATCGCTTATCGGTTGAGCATCTATATTATCCTGTTACCTCCTCAAACTATGACTAGAGTTGACGAGCTAGTATGCTAGTATTGAAGCAAATTAGCTATCTCATATTCTATCGAGAAAACAACCCACTTTTCAAGCTTTGCAAGCCGAACATCCAGATCATTTTACATTAGTTTCTTCTTGTGAAAGTACCTCTTCAAATAGGTAACTTGAATATAAGTCACTGCCAGCAGTATGCTCACTGAAAGATAGGAAAACCAGTGGACGCGAGTATTGATACTGTCGGTTGTTTTCCTCATGCGCTGTTCTCTCTGTTCCATGTACCTCATCTCGCGGAGAATATTCTCAGCCGATGTAATACTATCCTTCAGTGACTCTTCCAAGGAGTCAAATGACTGTCCACAGAGAAACTGTCTGCTTGATCCAAGTCGGTCGGTATTTCTTCGCTGATCAAGACAATATCCAAAACAATTTGGTAATATTTCTCGTCATCGCGATTCTGTACACAGAGACCATACCCATCAATTTCCGCGTCTTCCGCATTCGTCCATCCTTTTCGTTTCGAACGAGCGTTCGTCGTGCGACTGATAAAGTTGACCACAAGCGGTCTGAATACCTTGGCCGTATACTGGTTGTGATACTTTTTGTCCTCGTCTGCAGGACGATTTGTTAGGTGACGATCAACGGGCTGCTTCCACCTTTCGTTTTCTGGTGGTACTCCGACATGTGTGCCGCAACATGTCCGGGCATTTCATCGGGGAACTCCCTTGGTATGATATTTTGTCGTTCTTGGCCTTTGTCAGCTTGTAGATCTGGTCAAAGTACCAACTTTCGACTTTTCATCCGGTATGTCCTCTTCGCTTGGTAACACTACCGCAACCAGGTTCGCGTCATCGCCGAGCGGAATTTGAAACTGAAAGCATCTTTCTGAACCTTCATCAATTTGCATTAGCACTGGATACGCATCAATCGACAAAGCTGCCAAAGAAAGCGTAAGCGAAAGTAGCAGGGCCCAGGACGTCATTTTGAGTCGTTGTTTGATTTTACTCGTTTTGCGAGCGCTTGTTATAAATTAAGCTTTAGAAATATCAGCAAAACGAATCTGGCTTCAAATATTTTTCTGCGGCGTGTATAGAAGCTCCGGAATGTGTTTAAAGCGCAATGACGAATATCACTTTGCCAGCAAGTGATGCTGTTGCTTCGTAATTGTTGCCATCGGCTTGCGGGTCGCACCATCGTGGAGTGATCTGACGGACGGACCGAAATCGTACAGGCACTCAGAGCAACATTTTCATCCATAAGGCCTCATACAAAGACAAAATTGTGTTTCGTGGTTTGTCGTGAACACGAATGAACGAATCCTTGCTTGCTTGGGGCGATGACGATGGCTTGGGACGATGACGATGATGAACAAAGCCATAGCTACTACTGTACAGCCTATGAGCGAGTTGATTGTCTTTGATGACGTGTCTGCAGACTGGTTTAGGGCAACTAGATCCTCCGATATCAACAGCACTTTTGGAGTAGGCAGCGAGGCAGACATGTTGAATGCGGGCAACATCAAAATTATACCTAGGAGGCGCATTATTCTTTCGTAGATTTCGAATAGCAACATTTAGTGAAAATTAGTGTTGTAACTAAGGACCAAGCGCACAAGAAAGAGCTCGCCGTGTCATTTCCATCATGCACGTCATCTTTTGATGATGCCATCTTCATTTCGACATGCATCGTACTCAGTAGTACACGACCCTGATTCACTTTCACTGTTTGTACATACAAGCCGACCAGCGGCATCAAAGAAAAGCGCGTTGCAACCCCACAGTAGTCGTCGACACAAGATTCATAAGCCTCGTCGCACTGGATTGCAACACAAGGTGGGACCAGGCATTCTACAGTCTCTTGCGTAAGGTCTTCCGATGAACACGAAGTCTCACTGCATGTCATTCCACAAAATCCGGCCACACATGTTCGGTAGCCAAGACATTGTGGTACGTACTGCACATTCGATGGGTTCATGCAGTCTATTACAGTTTCACATGATCCAAAAGGTTGACAACTCCTCTGGAGCAGTACTCGCTGTCAGTAGCGCAATCGCTGTCTGACAAGCAATTCATCAAGCGTCGGCCTTGTGTTTGAAGCGTGGAAGATTCGTGAAGTCTGGCATGAGTCACATGAATCGACAGGGCCGATCCCAAAATCAGTATCAAAGTAGTTGGTTTCATTTTTGTAAAAGACGAAACACGGTATCTTGTTGCTGTTACTGTTAGCGGGAAAATTCCGAGTGTTTAAACAGTAAATATGTGAAAAGATTATTTGATGTTTGTTGCGGCGGTTACCAGATTGCGAACCGTTCTCAATCGTTGACGAAAATTTCGTTTGTGAGGAAGTTGGCGGTTGATTTCGACGGCTCGTGTCTCAGTCGTGGTTCGTTCTCGCGCAGAAGTTCTTCGACGTCACGTTGCTGTCAGTACTGTCAGGACTATTTATACCTCCTTGAGTACTGTAGTCAACGTGTACTGTGGAAAACATGAAACATGAAACTAATGGAACAAGGAATTCGAAAAATTGAACGCGTTGACTAGAGACTATTGTTTTGGAAAAGTCAGGCAAGTGATGCTTGAAAGCTATCTATTTACTAATGAGTTTTATGTTATATGCAATCGGTTAGTTCAGGAGCATGCGACAAGTCATAGTCCGGATAAAGGCCTTCGCTCTGCACATGGACTTTCCCCATTCATCCGTCTGGTCGCACTCATGTACTTGCCCGCAACCACGCTCAGGTCTTGCCTCCTCACAAACCCGTTGACCAGCAGCATTGAAGAATATACCTATACAATCTCCACAGGTGCTATCCACACAAGATACCACTTCTTCCATACATCTTGATACATCACAAGGTGGAGCGTAGCACTGGACGGCATCTCCAGATACACTCGCTCTCCGAGCAGGTCTTCTCACATGTGCCAGAGACACAGGTTGTGTATCCAAGGCAACCGACATCCGTATAGGCATTCGATGGATTCAGACAGTCTACTGTCTGTTCGCATTTCCCAAAATCAGCACATGCACCGTTCATACAATACATGCCCTCGCTGCAGTCGCTGTCACTGCTGCATAACGGTTCATCGGAATTTGTTTCAAACACGCAAGCTTGCTCTCCCGATGCCGTGTAAAGCGCGCATTGCAGCCGCCGCAGTCATCGTTGACGCACGACACGTACTCCTCGGAACATTCGGATACCTCACAGGGTGGACTGGTACTGCAATCGACAGCGTCGTAGTTCGGACAATGGCTCCCAGCGCACTCCACAAGACACTCGTTGTCGCTACTGCAGTACAGGAATCCAAGGCACTCGATCACCATGTACGAGTTCGCAGGATTCTTGCAATCCAGAGCATTCTCACAGTACCCACCTGGACGACAGAGTCCACGATTGCAGTACTGCCCAGAGAAACAGTCGTCGTTTGAGCTGCATGTTATCTGTAATTCACGTGATTGTTGATCGACGTCTTTCTTATCAAAATAGTTATGCGGGGTTGCTTCGCACCGAAGCAAGAGAACGAGGGCGAGGCCCACAAAGGTGAAGCGGATCATCTTGGTGTCTTGGGATCTGTATTGTTATACAATGCGTTGTGAAGAGCTTTGATTTTGTTTGTCAATTTGGTTAAATTAGTTTGAAATGTATTTTATGCGAACCTGGTGCTTCTTTTTCATACAACAGGATCCTGTTGCTGGCGTGAGAGTTCGCATGTTCGGATATTTCCTTGTTTGTCATTCATACGAGGCACGACTGAAACAGATAGAGATTCATTTAGATCGTTGGTTTTTCAATTTCGTACTGTTGCCTAAGTTTTTACGATTCAAGCAATGAGGTTTAACCGCTTTTCAACGATCACTATGGATTTTGATATTTCAAAGCGGCACCCATTTTGTAAATAGAATTCGCGCAAAAAACCACGCGAACTCCGCCCACTCGTGATTCGACATGTGCGGTCACGATATTTTTGCCGCGATCAACTGCATCTCACCGCAGATCACACTGCGACAGACTGTCTGTATTGGTACGTTGTGTCAACGATGGTGTCAATGACGAGGAGCCTTTTGTTCTCTTTTGCGCGGCGATACCTGGTACGGCATCATGCAATTGACTTTTGTTCCTTGAAATAACGCAGCATTATTTTCTGAAACGGACCGTCCAAAGAATCCCTTGTCAACGGCCGCTTGCTCATCATTATCATGACGACTTGTACGACACACGTTCAACCCGCTGTGCATGCCAAGAATGTGGCCAAGGAACATCCTTGGGAATATTTTGGCGCCAGTTTGATTGCCGCCAGCATCAACTATCCTCTGGCGCGTCTCGACGGTCGGCCAGTCCGGTTTTGTCATACTGAACGAGCACGTGGCGGCACCCGCCATGCTGCGGCCGTATTTGTATGCCTTGCAGCCGCCCTACAAGGGACTCGTGGCCACCGTCGGTGGCATGACGTGGGCGCGAGCCTCGATCTTCTACGCCTCCGACGTCGGTCGCGACATGATTCGCAACTGGCTCGAGCACGATCTGCACAAGCCGCGCACCATGGAGACGGAGAGTCTCGCCACGGTCGTGCCGCCGCTTGTGGTCTCGACGATTGTGCAGGTCATCAACCAGCCCTTGGTGCGAGCCACGATTACTTTGCAGGATCCCGACCAGCAGCACTTGCGCAATGTGCGACACGCCTTGAAACATATCTATCAACACTCGGGCGTGCAAGGCTTGTGGCACGGCACGAGTGCCGGTATACTCAAACAGTCCCTAAGTATTCGACTGCCGTGGTTGTCAAGGATTTGGTGCAGGAGTACTTGCCCGAACCCGACCCCAGCTCGCCGCGGTACGAGCAGGAAAAGCTCCAGAAATCAGCCTACAAGTCCACGGCCGCCGGCGTGGCAGGCGCCGTCCTCACAAACCCACTCGATGTCATTCGCAACGAAATGTTCAAGACGCACTTTGGTTTACGACGCACCGTGGTACACTTGTACTCCGAACTGGGTATTTCGTTTCTATGGCGGGGCATGGGCAAGAACACCATTGCCGTGGCAATTCCCGTGGCGGCCACGATATTTTGACGGATGCCCTCATTGCCATGTCCATGACCAGTGCGGCGGCGGCGGGAAAGTGAGGAATGCGCAGTGAAAAGGGAATATTGTAGCAGTTTGCAGAGTGGTGTAGTGGGTTTTGTTAAGTACGAGTTTTAGTATTCATGTCTTATGCATAGATTATTACTCCGTATTATATCACAGAACTAGAACCAATTCTGTCGGAGCTGGATGCTACTGCAGCACTGCAGGACCTCCACGATGGTTAGAGGAGCTCATCTCCTTGTTGCTCCACAAAACGAAAAATCGTCTCTAGTGTGCAAGCATACGAACGACGATTATATACCATACATACCTATAAAGCGACTTAACTTTTTTATATACTACTAAAAAATAAAATTACCGCTACTGGTAGTCTAAGAACACTGGCTCGTCATCTCCAGTCCCATGGTCAGTCACGGTCACTTCCACGGTGCTAGTGCTACCGTACTCTTTATCTATCCTTGTGCTAGTGCTATCGCGTACCCGAAATTACGGATTTTTAGCTTATTTTCGGGTCGTCTCGAGACCTTATTTCCGGATTAAATCCGGATTTTCCAATAAAATCGAGATTTGCCAATAAAAATCCGGAAATAAAGAGGCCGATTCCCATTCCCAGTGGGAGGTCACTTCGTACAGTACTCGTACCTCCATTATTTATTTGCCGGACAAATTGCAGATCAATGCTCTTCGCACCATTCGGAAGGTTGCAAAAGGTTGGAGAAGAATAAAAAAAAATATATCACAGAATCATTTGCAGATCTGCAGCTCCTTTGTTGATTCTTCCATATAATACACCATACTAGCAGTTCAAAGGTTCAGAGCTTGATTTCGTTTGCAAACGTCGCGTTCGATCAAGCGCTACAAGGATGACGATGGCAAGAACAGAAACTTCAGCTACAAAGGGGTAGATTCCGGAGCTGTTTTATCGATGACTAAGTTTGCGGAGGACAAATTCATCCTTCCGCAAGCAGTAATTCACCGCATTACTTTGAAAACATTGAAAAGCAAGAGGACAGCGACGACGAAGCATCGGCATCTGCTCTTGACTCTGAGGAAGATTTCGATGAAGAGTCTTGGGGATTTGTTCTTCTAGAGGCAGTCTTGTACATCCCCATGCTTGTGCAATCTCTTTTGCCAGCATGAATTTCGCGCGGTCACTTCTTTTGGGAAGCGGTGATGCTGTATCTCGAAAAAGTTCGTTTCACGCTCCTTGGTGGTTGCAGCGCATTCAATCCGTCGTTTTCAAAATCGATTCAAACATATGGCCCCTCCCTCACTTTTACTGCTGGTAGCTCTTACCATTATCGCTCTCGTCGTGCATCCCGATGGATTCACGTGGGTGATACTGGGAAGACAAGGTACGTCGTTTTGAGATGGTGGTTGTAATACGTTACATGTCGAAAACTCTGATCTCTGCTAACATTCCTGTTGCACGAATCAAAGAAATGGAGTTTTATCATTTGCAGAAGTGTGTAATATGTGGTGGGATATTGTTATTAATGAGCATGGGGCTATCATATCCTCTATACTGGCGTTGACAACTTTTGCCGGATTGTTCTGTCTTGCTTATGTGCTGCGGAAGACTCTTTCACCTCGTAAACCTTTTGAGTCAAGTGACAAGAACAATACTTCAGCTGCTGGGAAACTTCAGCAGAAGAAGAAGAAACGCAAAGGAGGGTCTTCTCGGGTCAACCATCGTTTAGGAAAGAACAAGTCGAGCTCCGAATCCCACGGTGATGTTGACAGGTGTACACATGACGAGCCAGGGCTGGGCTCTTTATTGATAAATTCGTCATCCCCACTTTACAGCATCCGCCACTCGAACGAATACAAGATACTGGCTCAACGAAAATTTCTGATGATAATTTGCCGGTGTACTCGTCAAACCGAAGTCAAAAATCTCAGTTACGTGGGAACAACGCTGTCCACCAAAGGGTATCTCCTGTCTCCGATGTACCAGTTACGAGGCAACGGACGTTATCAGATCTGGTTCCAGAACCTTGTGGACCGTCCGCCTTTGATAGCCGAAACACATATCCATTATCCGGCGGAGCAACGCAACCTACAAAGTCTGAAGGGTTGCAGCGTGATGTGGACCTATCGATGAAGGGCGGAAGCAGAACGCATCATTCAACACATTCTAATAATCAGCAAGTTGGCAAGAAAAAGAACGCTCGACGAGGAGCTGCTCGAAAACTCAATACCAATCATTCCTATTCAAAGCAAACAAATGATTTATCAAATCTTCAAGCTAGCACAGAAAGTCAAAGCAGGAGTGCGAAGCATTCTAATGCGGTTGCTAGCCGGACTGTGGAAAGACACGAAGGACAAGATAGCACTGGCTTTGCATCCAGAAATTTTCCAGCAAGCAAATCTCGCAAGTCGAATCGATCGTTTGCAATCAGTAGCTCCCACAACGAGATCAAGGTTAGTTTACAAATAATGACGCCATCAACTGAACATGCCGACTTGAATGTTAGGTCTTCTGAATATTTGAGACCCTCGTTCAATGAGATCCAATCGAGCAGTATTGTTCTGCCACGACCGGCATTTCCTTACCAGTACCACCAGGCTGCTCCTGCTGGATATTCCTCTTCTCTGTTCCGTCAGGCTTATCAAGTACCAGATTCAACGAAACAAGGAGTGGCAGTCAATTCAACGGACGGCAGTTGGGAGCGACGCGGGGCTTATTTAGCGCCTTCCAGTTCTCTTGCGCGTACTATTCCACCTCCTCCTGGATTAGGGCTCCCAGTCGGATTGAAACCAAACTTTGAAAGCGAACTGCCTCGGCCCGGTGCTTCATCTGTTGCTAGCATAGGTGGATCACCATTGCCCATGGTCTCCTCCGTACAGTCAAATCCGTTTACTGCGAGCCCTCAGGAATCGAAATCTCACGACATATCTATGGGCCCACGCTTGGTAAAGGAGAACCCGTTCGAAACGTCCTCTTCGGCACTACACAGCGCGGCTGGTGTTGTCGATCAAAACGAAGAAGATCGAATTGACGCAGAGTTGCAGGAACTAGGAGGCCGAATGGTAGGCAGTATTTTGGATTTCTAAGCTGTACTAAAAAGATTAATTGGATTCGGAAGTCATCGTGCAAGTTTCGTAGCCTTAGTACGCCCTTGTAGACCACCTAGCCTCTATACCTAACTCTAACTTGAGACGTGAGTACTGTAAAATGGACACTAACCATTCAGTGAGTAGGATGAAATAGTATAGTGAATTGTGATTGGCTGCTTTCGAACCAAGAATCAAGTCCTCGAACCTCGAACAGATCAAAAATGACCATGACTTGCGCGTTGGCATTCATTCGAAAATCGAACGTGCTCTCATTCGTAGTCTAATTCCATTCTAGCTTACTGTTACAGCGAAAGGCATTCAGCTTTTATCACAGAACTAGATCAAGTCACTGCCGAGAAGCGGCTACCGATACAATGGTGTCTGTAAAACGACCAAATCAAAATCCGCATGCGAAGCCGAAGCGGTCATCGCTGATCACAATTCGAAACGTTCTCTTTGTGTTGATCGTTTGGCAAGCAGTGAGCTTCTTCATCAAAACAAACAAATCGGGAGAAAGTCAGAATCTACGTACCTCTGGTGGCTTACAGGATTCCTTGAAAGACTTTGAAGATAAGGCTTTGAAAATGGAAGGCAATGTACAAGCCACCATAAAAGACGAAATCGAAAGTCTTGTTCACAAGAAAGCTCCTGCTCCTGTTGTCGAAAACGTAACAGAGAATCGACCCGAGGAAAAGAAAAAATATATTGAGAAAGTAGATTCAGTTGAATCCGAGGATACACCCGACAAAAGGATCCATCATGAGGAAATTGGTGTTCAGGAACCCTGAAACTCGAACCGAAGCCTGTAGTGAAACAGGCAGAAGTGAATGCGAACGCAAACGTCGCTATTGGAGCTACTCATACGGAAGTTTTGACCAAGCATGGAACTGGACCCACCAAGATGGGGTTTGTAGCTGATTTCCAAGACGATCGCCTAAATGCGGCCTTCCGTCGGAGTGCCCTCCCTCGAAAGGGTCGTCATGTTCACAAAGTAGCCGAATTGATCAAGGAAGATGCTAACTCCGTACACGAATGTGAGTACATTGAAGATCGACGTTGGCGACAGCATAAGGCCTGCCGCGATCCGGACACGGAACTCGTCGTGTATAATCCTGCAGGGTTTCAAAAGATTTTCTGCGGGCATCAAGTAAAACCGTTACAAGCAGTCAAATTGCCGGAACATTGCAATGAACCTATCCATTTGTCTCCGGATGAAAAGATCCTCCCGTTAGTGGTCCGGGCATGTACCCCGTTGTAATTCAATCTACTTTTGGAGCCAAAGTCCACGAAGATGTTCATAGTGTGAAACATTGCGACGTGCCTTGTCAAGTAGAAGGAGGTGCATTCAAGGCCAAGGAACTGTACATTGCTGGATCGGACTGGCGTCTTTCTCGAATCTGGGACGACCCCTACATCAATCCAAATGCACGAGTAGAGCGTACGGATTATCGCAGGGATATTTTCTACTCGACAACATCGTTCGATTCCTCCGTACCCCTCACGTTCTATGACTTTGACAAGTATAACTTACGCGAGTCCCCTGTTTTGGAGTTCGACAAGTTAGCCAACAAAGCCACATATCTTTTAGATGCAAAATGCAACGCTACTCCAATTCGGCGTCAGAAGTGGTTCGCGGCTGTCGAAGCCGCAATGGAAACTGAAGCTTACGGGTCATGCTATCACAACAAAGATTTGGAAGCTGGAGACACACTCGAATTCATGGAAGGGCGACTTAAGTTGTATCGGAAGAATCGGATCGCCCTCGTGTTTGAGACCGGTAGCGAGAAGGATCACATTACTGAAATGGTTTGGGAAGCTTTGATGTCTGGATCGGTCCCTGCTATTTTAGGAGCTTCCAATCTCGCGAAGCACCTGCCCCGGAATTCAGCAATATTCGCGTCTGATTTCAACAGCTGGGACAAATTCGCCAATTATACAAAAACTGTCGCTTCTGACAAGAATTTATGGGAATCGTATCAAGCATGGAAAAGGACGAAAAGAGTTGGCAGCATTTGAAGACCGCTATGCGTTCGCGAGGACCGATGAGAACTGCAGAATGTGCAGGTGGGCATATTCAAAGCTTTATGGACTCGGATGGGACAACAAGAAACAAGAAGTAGTGCCGAATCATATAGAGCGCAAGTTATGCGTTGACGCAGAAACGAAACGGGTTGTTCATCCTTTCACTGAACATTGGACTGGAGCATCAGCCATTACAGACAAAAACGAAAATTGCCCAGGCTACGGGACAGCATCCGACGCTGAGATAAAGCTGCCAAATGGCTCGGTGAAGAGAACTGTTTTTCATCATGACGGTGTTACCGACATGGTATTTCACAACATTGAAGGCGTCGACGACGACATTGTGTTAAGAATCGAAGTAGCGGTGAAAAACCCTGAGGGCGCTTTCTTTCGAGATACTCATACTCTGGTAAAAGGCTCGCACACTCCATTAGTCAGCAGCATTTCAATTCAAGATCGACATTCAAAGGTGACGGTGCTTGCCAACTGGGAAACATCGATAACAAGTCCAGAAGAGGGCGTCATTGAAATCCATTTTCCTCTCATAAAGAAGACGATGCTGACATGGAGCTGAGAAGAGTTCGTGTCTTGACTGAAGATCTTATTGAACTTTACGACAAGCTGACGGAGTATTACCCGTCCTCATTCGCAAAAAACAATGATACAGGATTTTATGGACCCACTCGAGATGTACTACATTGGCATAGAAGATCAATAAATATCCGTTTATATAACAAAATTATGGGATTGTTTGATTGCCCCATGCTCGATCGGTATTTCCAAAACCTAACGGTCGCAAATCGCATGTTATCTCCCCGATCGTAGCCACCGACTTGTTTCCATTTTGATCGTATCCACTGAGTTCGCTTGGATCGCAACAATGGTCCGTATCGTATCCTTGCAAGAGGCGTTTGACCAGTCCAAAAGATGCATCGTATCGACCGGAATGAAAGTCACAGCCGGAGCCTTTTTTCAGTACGGAACCGGTGGCCGAACTGAAGGCACTACGGACCAATGTGCCGTCCAGG
Organism: Fistulifera pelliculosa; assembly: GCA_026008555.1. NCBI lineage: Eukaryota > Bacillariophyta > Bacillariophyceae > Naviculales > Stauroneidaceae > Fistulifera > Fistulifera pelliculosa. The sequence continues at coordinate 174,724 of BROJ01000205.1, read as the reverse complement.
TACCTTGAAAGGTAATAGACACGGACATTCATTAGTGTTTCCACATCGAATTCAGACCTTGAATTTAACATTTCAAGCATTCGCCCGAAAAGAAAGGCCGCGTTCATGTCTGTAGATTGATCCTCAAGCAGAGCTGCTGTAACGATAGCGCAAGATAGGGATCCCGTGTCCGCAGTCCTGCATATCATCTTCACCTCTACTTGAGGATCAGTTTGTGTCGATTTCTCAGCAACAAAGGAGTGCCCTGTATCCCAACCAAGGACAGGATACGAGCTTGTTACCGTGCTGTCATTTGGTGCAAGCCTGCTTTTGAGACAGTAATCCTGTAGAGTGATTGCGGATGCATAGCTACAACCTAGGGCCATGGCCTCCACTTCCGCAAGAGCACGGACGGGTAGCTCTGGAACTGAAACCACTAGCAATGGAAGCAATTTCCTTCTAGAACAGTCATCCGCAGTAGGGCTCGGTTTGTTACTCATTTCTTGCATGGTTTCTTCGTCTTCATAACCATCGAATAAATCGCTTTCGCTTCCTCTGCTGGACACCGAATCCACGGCCCCAGAAATCACCCCTCCATTGCGTTCTAGCTGCTCCATGCAAATTGACTCTAGCTGCGTAAGCGTGTCTGAATCGTTCAGTTGAATCGCATTCGATGACACATACACGAGCCCAGATACTAAATGATCCAGGTCTGTCGCTTCCAAGGCGTCCAAAACACACGCTAGATTTTTCCATGCCTGCCCGAGTTGCAGCTGCCAGGAATCGGATATCAGTGTCATTGTAGCAGGTATTAAGCCGATTTGACCTGCAACAAAGTGCAACACGCTCCGAATCGTATTCACCTGGCTGTATGGTCCGACACAGACGGGGGGCCCAATAAGACCTGGACTGCACGTGAAGAACATCACGAAGCTTTGAAGTCCGATTTGCTAGCGCCGCAGAGACCGCATGATCCAGATCATTCGCATTAGGTTCCATTTGGATGGATCGGTTCGTAAATAGGCACCACTCGCATGCTGAATAACACAATCCATACTCACTCTCCGGCCGCCAGGTAGAAGGCCGGGACCGACAGCCACACATGAACGTGAAGGTGGCAGAACGGTCCCAAAGAACTCTTTGTAGTGCTGATTGATGAGGACAAAATGTGACATGCGTGCCAAATACAAATGTACCATGACGACATCCTGAGCTGTGCATCCATGTTTGTCTAGTAAGCGCTTCAAGACAGAAAAGATTTCCAACATCTCAAAACGGCTTGATTCGCTTCGAATTCCTCCAGCTGTTGCAAGGAAGCATCGAGCACACCAGGAGACGGGCTCATGATTTCGGAAGCATGCCACAACCCACCGTTCGATATGCAAACATGTGGTAAAAGCTGAGATGTAAGGGAACAGAATGTGTATGGAGTGAAGAAATAGGGCGACTTGTAGGAACGTCTTCGTTGGCAAGTCAGGTGTTGATGGCTCAACGGATCGTCCTCCTTCCTTTTCTTCAGAGTGACACGCTTTGATAATGAGCTCGCCTGTACCATCCCCGAAGAACAAATTTCTACATCATCCAAGACCAACTTTTGTGATAGAGTGGACAGTCCAGAACCAAGCTTTCGTATTCTCCTCCTTCTCCACAAACATGCATCTGATACTGCTGATTGAGTTTCCAAAACAGAGGCTGCAATTCTTGCAATGTCTTGTTCAAATGCCGATGTGGAACCAGACCCGGCGGGGCCGCGACACGAACGAGCACAGCCTGAATGTCCTCCTGTATCATTCGTTGGAGTAATTGTTTCTGGTCCGCCATGCGCCAAAGAAAGGACAAGGACTGCAGGCCCAATCGTCCGCACACCACATGCTCGATGCGAACACGTTGATACGTGGATAGAATCGCTCCGGAGGAAACAGCTGTAACAGAAGGAAATTGATCGATTGCAAGTTTCAAAGCATTGTAAAGATCTTCGACCTCATCCGATGCGTCATGCGAGTAGGCGAGACTTGTATTGACGCTTTTCCCTTGGCGAGGATATAAAATAAGAGGAACTTGCAAGCATTCTTCAACTAGAACTTTGAGAGCTTCCGAAGCAGCCGTTTGATACATGTAGGATTCTTCTTCCTCCTCATCGTCAACGACGATAGGTCGCCCTAAATGCACACACGCCACCAAATTATGGCCGAGTCGACAGGACTCAAGGATAGAGTAGATGGAGTCTTTGCCACCAGAGACGAGCGCAACGAAATCCATCTTTCTGTTGTTGATTATGGCTTCGTCTAGTCCATTCACAGACACCGAAAGGAAGGATGTTTGATTTTCTGTCGTTATATGTTATATTCCTTCTGTTCGAAAACAAAGTGCGTTCCAGGATTTTTCGCAGAGTTTTTGTGAGGCTACTACGGACGCCGTACAGAAGCCATTTCTCTAGAGCCAAGATTATGCGAGGGGCACACCTAGAAGAAGGCGAGAGGTGAGATCTTATTGTTTGATTCTCTTCCATAAAAGACGAGCTCAAGACGACTGTCAACATAACTTGACCTTTTCGTTTGCCAAGAGAGCTTTAGTTCAATCTTGATTTGAACGCTAGAATCACTTTTCAAATCAACGAAAAACGAACACCGATGCTGAACTATGCTTACATCCATCAATAGCATGTCTTCTGTTTCTACAAACATAATTCCGCGTAACTATCGTAATCATCATTTCAATTGAAATAGAGAATCAATACCCAATAAAAAAGAAAAAATACGCTGTGTTTGCTTTGTTTTTTAAAGATTCAACGAGACATACTTGGGATCATTGCGACGAGCCAAACTTCTGCTGAGAATAGCCGCCACGGGCGTGTTTCGCTGTTGCTGCAAACGGCGAAGTTCCCGGAGCTTCTCCTGCGGAAGAGTCGATCCTACAGCCGCAGTAGCATTCGTCACAACATTGAGCAGAAAGAAGGCCAAGATGGGCGAAAAGTCCAAACCAAAGATAGGAGGGACGACACCGCGAAAGAGATTCAAGAAGGGATCGGTAATAGCAAAGACAGGTTGCAATGCTCCAATTCCTTGTGCTTGCGGAAACCAGGAAAGCAAAATACGAGCCGTAATGACGAGATTGTAAATGCTGAGAAAGTTGGAGAATCCTCCCACCAAGACTTGCTCCGCAATTCCGTTGCCCGGAATGGCCATGGCCGTGACGGCGGACGCGCGGTTCTTTCGGAGTAGGCAGCGCAAATCCGTCCGACGCTTGTGCGAGCTGGAAACGGCAAAGGATCGGGAATTTGCGGTCGTTGGAGTGTGCGGCAAAAGACAGACGCCTGGGCCGTCATGGCCAGCAAACAGCAGCTGAACATCAATCGCGCGGTAGGAAATTTCATGGTACTTGCAGAGACTGATCGGCGAATTGAATAAAGTAATTGATAGTCCTCTTGGAAAGAAACACAAACACTTCTCTGTTGCACAAGAATGATGTGGTGCAATATAACGCGATAGTTTTGGTTTTGGTGCAGCCGATGATCGCGTGCGCTGACGTCGCGGAGCAAACGGCACTCGTCTGTCTGTGACGTGTTGAAAGCAAACTCGTGACATGTTGTGCGTGACCGAACGTTCGATTTTTGTTTTTGACGTTGTGCTTTTTCATGTTGATCTCGTTCACAAAGAATAGAAACAAACAATGGAATTAATGCTAACACATCTTCTAGAGAATGCTTGTCAACGTGCACCCGATGATATCTGTGCAACCTTATTGGAAGAAAGCGAGAAGATCCTGACGTATCGACACGCCTGCGCTTCCTTGTGCAACACACCGTTTGGATGGAGCAACAAATAAAATAACTCCAGACACGGTGATTGCCTACCTATCCAACAATTCGATTGATTTGATATTGTCCGTATTGGCGAGTTCTACTGTAAACGTGCCGTCCGTGTTGTTGAATACGAGATGGACTGCCTCGGAAATGGCAACGGCACTCCATTCCAAAGCAACCTCCCCGATTACGTTTCTCCTTTACGGGCCCGAATTTCGTGAACGAGCGCAAGAAGTTGCGCAGCATATGGACCACGAAATAGTTCTTCTTCCTATTCCAACGTTTGCGGTCGAGCACATGACGTCCTCGACCGCTCGACAAATAGTTAGTGCCAGGCGAAGGAACAAGCCTTCCTTGTCGATGAAAGCTCATCAATTCTCCCCTCTCACTACTCACAAAAGGACGCAGTCATTGCATTCACCTCCGGAACGAGTAAGGGCGTCCCAAAGGGTAAGACTCAGTCATCGTGCGATTGCCGTTCAATGTTGGGCCAAATGTCAATCCCCTTGTGGGTATTCACGGAACACCAAGATGCTGGCTTCCACGGTTCCTTTCTTTCATATTGGTGGCTTGTCCAGCTTTTTCGCGGTATGGATGGCGGGAGGACAAATCGTATTGCCCCAAACTCTCGATGGGTTTGATCCAGAAAGGGTATGGAGGTCCGTCACGCCAGCGACAATAAGTGATCCTACTGCGGCCAACGCAAATACACTTGTTGTCGTGCCCGCGATGCTATTTATGATGCAGCAGCGTCAAAAGTTGCAACAGCCGAATCATGCGGTGCAATTGATTTTGGTTGGCGGTCAATCCATTACACAATCACAAAGACATTTCTTCGTGAAGCGTTCCCTGCGGCCCGTATTGTGCAGACATTTGCCTGCACCGAAGCGGCTTCTTCACTGACATTTCACCAAGTCGATACAAAGGAACACGGTCATAATAATATTATCAGAGGCGACTGCGTTGGATTGCCTCCGGATCACGTTGAGATTAGCCTCCTCGACAAGGACGTTTGGACAGACCAAGGAAAGCTACGAATCATCACCCGGCCATGGTCTACGGGTATCATAGCCACGAGAGGTCCGCATTTGATGAATGGATATTGGACACGTGGACTTGAGACTCAGCCTGATCGAGTTCCGGATCAGTATTTTGTAACGAATGATTTGGCTTATTGGGACGAGAAGGGGCAGCTTTACTTTTCGGGACGAATGAATGACTCCATTCGCACGGGAGGGGAGACTGTGATGGCATCCGAAGTGGAGCGTGTACTCCAGCTTCATCCACACATCGATGATTGTGCAGCATTTCCAATTTCAGACCCGAAATTCGGCGAAGCAGTGGCGTGTGCCATCGTTTCAAATCAACGCGGTCTAACATTGCAGCAGATACGACAGTGGTGCCAAGAGCACGGTCTGTCGAGCTATAAGCATCCTCGCCACATTTGGATGATGGAGCAACTTCCCAAGAACTCTTCTGGAAAGACGCTCAAATTTCTTCTCGTGGAACAATGTAGTTCGAAAGCCAGAAGCAAACTCTAAGCCGCTATCCTTTAAATAAAAAATCATAACGGCTATGCATAAAAAAGCAGCAGACATTTCCACAGACAATCATGGCACAGCTTCAAAATTTGGATGTATTTATAGTTTACTCCTTTGTTGTGATCCGATGGTTTCCAATTCTTGCTCTATAGGTGCAAAAAACGATTCCACAAGTTCGGGTTTGACATCTTCAAGCTTTGCTGGATCCCACAAAGGGTTTCTGTCCTTGTCTACGACAGCGGCTCGAACACCCTCGAAAAGTCAGATCCGTTGCGTAGGCATCTTTGGGTCATGCGAAATTCCATACGTAAGACTTCACCGATGTTCGCGGCCGCTACGCCTCGCTCGAGACCCAACATTGTCACTTTGAGACTCGTCGGTGACATTCTCAGTAGCGTCGAAAGCGTTTCCCCGGCAAAAGAATCGGGATCGGAGACGGAAAGAGAATTCATAATACCTTCCACACTTTCTACATCGCTAAAGTATTTTTGAATATCGACGATATCTTGGGCCAAAGAACATTCTTCCGGCAAAGGATCAGTGGTTTCGTGAAACGCATCGAGCACAGGACCAAAGGGATCCGAAATTTTTTTCGTACTGGCTGCGACTAGCTCTTGCTCGAGCTGATCAAGCTTATCTGACGGCACGTAGTGCGTAGCCAAGCCTGTGTACAGCAAGTCTGGGGCATCAAACGTCGTCCCGTGAGTGCAATGTAGCGAGCCAGTGGGAGCGACAACAATCGTGGCATCCAAAACATGGATCCGATATCGGGGAACAAGCCAATGCTTGTTTCTGGCATCGCAAAGACAGTGCGCTCTGTCGCGACGCGGTATTTTCCATAAATCGAAATTCCTACACCGCCTCCCATGACAACGCCGTCCCAGATCGATAGCACAACCGGATTCTTGGGATGACTCGGAATACGGTTGTCATGATAGGAAGCCAAGGAGGATATTGAAAAGCAGCGAGGAAATCGTTTAGCAGATAAATTTGCCGAAAAAATTCTGAAGCTTGGACGGGCGGTCGCCTTTGTCCAAGACGAGTTTCTGCCACTCCTTCCTCATAGAGGCGTTTTAGATCGCCCCCAGCACAGAATGCAGGAAATATATTGTCGCCTTTCGATGACTTTATCAGCACCCCGGAAGGACAATCGTCTTGATTTATCCATTTTCTAGTGCGTCTCGTATACAGTGTATCATATCGAGGGACACGGCGTTCAGTGTCTTTGGACTATTGAGCAAAAGCATACCCAAATTAGCTGAACGCGACGGCAGCAAGTGCGGAGTGAGTCGCATCTCTTCGTTTTGAAACCAGAAATTGAATTATCAGATCATAAAGGCGAAATAAATTAAGGCAGACACAGAGCTTGTGAGCTATTCCTTAGTTAAAAACAAGAGGGCTTCGACTTGGTTCTTTTGTGGTAAATTGCTTTTGTGAAGCTGCGAAATAAAACGAAAACATCGCGACTGCGGGTGGCTTCTGTGCCCTGTAGCGGTTCGGTACTCGTGCACGTTTTAGGTTGTTTCAATGAACCTATAGCTCGATAGATTTTAAACTAGGCAAATACGATTTAATAAGGGAACGGATTGACAATTCGCTTTGCAGCCAATATTCTATGCTTTTCATCCGCCCTAGGGAATTCCAGTTCCTGCTCGATAGGTTCGAAAAAAGATTCCACAAGTTCTGTTTTGACATCTGCAAGCTTTGCTGGATTCCAAGAAGGGTTTCTATCCTTGTCTACAACAGCAGCTCGAACGCCTTCGTAAAATCCGATCTGCAGCTCGCGTGTGCGCAAGCATGCTTGCGCCATGCGATACTCTATTCGGAGGGCTTCAGTGATCGTTGCAGCCACCAAGCCTCGCTCAAGACCTAACATCGTTACCTTGAGACTAGTAGGTGACATTTTCAACAACGTCGAATGCGTTTTCCCGGCAAAGGAATCAGCATCCGATGCTGAGAGAGCCGTCATGATATCATCCACACACTTCACATTGCCAAAGTACTTTTCAATATCTTTACTATCTCGCAAAAGCGAACAGTCTTCTGGGAGAGGATCAGTGCTCTCGTGAAAGGCATCAAGAACCGGACCAAAGGGATCCGCAAGATCCTTTGTACTTGCTGCGACTAACTCTTGCTCAATCAGATCGAGCTTGTCGGACGACACGTAGTGCGTTGCCAGACCCGTGTACATCAAGTCTGGTGGCGTTAAACGTCGACCGGTCAGAGCTATGTACAAAGCCATCGGCGGCGACAACAGTCGAGGCATCCAGAACGTGGACCCGATGTCGGGAAACAAACCAATGCTTGTTTCTGGCATGGCGAAAACAGTTCTCTGTCGCGACCCGATATTTTCCATAGATCGAAATGCCTGCACCTCCTCCCATGACGACGCCGTCCCAAAACGAAATCACAATTGGATTCCGTGGATGTCTCGGGATACTATGGTCATGATAGGGAGCCAAGGACGATGTTGTCAATGATGCAAGAAAGTTGTTCAGAAGATACTCCTGCCGAAAGAATTCAGAAGAACCGAGACCTGGTTTTCCCTGGCCGACTCCTTCTTCTGTCAAGCCTGCTTGATAGAGATGTTTGATATCGCCACCAGCACAGAATGCAGGAACTTTGCTCTCTTCTTTTGCTGATTTGAATAAAATCCCGGTAGGACAATCGACGTGCTGGACCCATTCATTCAGTACATCTTGCATACTATGTATCATTTCCAGCGACAGGGCATTCAGCGCCTTGGGTTTGTTGAGCAGAAGGACCCCAAGTTGGAGGAGCGAGACGGCAGTAAATGGGGAGTGAACCGCATTTTTGTCCGGCAATTGGTTACTATAGCTAGTGGATATTATGAACGAATGATATGAGATTCAGTGTTGCCTTTTGCGCCATATGGTTTGAATATTGACGACAGAGTTGCAAAGATTCTTTTACGAAACTCTTTTGTCGTTTTGTCGTTTGTCATCCTTGATCCTTGTCGATTTTCCATCCAAATCCAACAAAGGCAAAAGCTTTCGTGGACCATCGCATCGGTTTTCGGGACAGTACCAGGGTACAGTACCAAGTAAACGCGCTTGAACCTACCTCTGACGACACACGTACGGTACAGAATAATTACCGACCGACACAATTCTCGCACCGTCACGCCACGCGCCATTCGCCATTCGCCATTCGCCAATCGCCACACGCCGTCATCACGTCATCACACAAAAAGCTCGACAACGTTTTGCACTTCCATTATTTTCTCATCATTGGAACGAGGTCGGTCAGCCTGCACAATAAAGGTTCGCTTGAAAAGTGCTTGGCCGTTTCCATGATCACTAGAGAAAACCATGCGCTGGTTGCGGGGAATCGAGCATGTGAGACGGAGTTTTCTCGCGAAAGTTTTCGTTTCATGATCCATTTTCTCACTTGGCTTGTCCTTTTCGTGCCGACATTTGCTGTTCGACCATCCTTTTCTGCAAGTCGAACTTCTTCTGGAAGTTTAACAAATCTTGGTAACCTTGAGACGACACGGTTTTTCCGGAGTTCAAATTTCTATCATGTCAATCTTGACACCGGAAATTCGAGTGATGCGAATACCCAACAAGGTGAATACGGAATTGGCCAAGTATTTCGATGGAGATTCGACACAGAGATGAAGGAATCGAGCGTACACGACTATATTGAGTTTCTCAACAGACGGCACTACCATTTGACCACTGAACGGGATGAGTCCGAAAGTGATCTTCGATTTTATCTGCGTAAATGGCTCACGAAAAGATCAGAGCTGAACGAGTTCGCGCCATTGCGTGACCCCGCTTTGCAAGCGCTGCTGTTGACACGTTTAAAAACTGGCAATTCACCCCAGCCTACGCCATCTAACTCCGGAAATCGTTCTGGACTACCATGATAATGAGGCGTAGAATGTTCGTTCAGTTTTGGATAGGTCAGATACAGCGCATGGGAAATCACTTTCAAACGGTAAGATCTAATCTACAGAAGATACCGGCGAATTTGCTGAAATCCGGCTCTCGTTTAAGATCAATGTTGTTTCGTCCGACCTTTGTCGCGGGCGGTACAAAGAAACCGTTCACATCAACCTCCGCTTCAAGTCCCTAGACAAGTACTCCGTATATTTTATTGTTGCGTTATGCGCTTCAGGAGAGAGGACGCTTGATGTTTGATTTTTTTGAGGAACTTTCATTGTGGCGTATCCCACATCCAGGATATCGATGATAGAATTGCATGTTGTAAACTAAAGTTTAATTTTATTATAAAATAAAGTGTTTATTGTTTGTTTTCTTGGTGAAAAACTGTTTCGGTGGCAACCGAGGTTAGAAGAATGAGGAAGGGATACCACCATAGTCTTATTTGTCTTGCTCCTCCTAGCTAGCTTCTAACAACAACTATCGTCCCTAGCGTTTGAGTTCGGCGCCGTCATCGGTCTGGAGAAAGAACCATCTCGCGCGTATACTCCGATTTCCGATATCCAACGCCAAATATTTAAACCGTACCGGTGCAATTTGATTGCGTTCATGTTACGATGTTGTCGTTCAAGGCGCTTGCGGTATACTTTAAGTATAAATGACATCTGCCGAAGGTCACGATCGCTAAACTGGACCGGCATCTCGCACATCAACGGAAAGAAAAGACCACACTGCACTGTATACGGTTATTTCTTACATTCTACAGCACTCTAAGAACGCCAAGGCTGATTGGAATTCTACTGCAAGCGGAATCGTGAATCGTGAAGTTCGATGATGCGGCGGAAAAAATGAAAAGTCCCCGAACAAAAAATTCTGGATCCCACAAGCAGATGTCGAATTTTCGTCATTATTATTTCATCACAATTCACAATCCATCTTTTATAACGAAACAATACAATCCACAAAATGAAATCAAGTAGTTCATTACGATTGCTAGCAGGTTTTTGGCTGGCGAACATATCTAACTCGTTGCAAGGAGAGTAGCCGTCCCGAGAGCGTCGACCAGTCTGATTTACAGAGAGGAATTCATTGCGGTCCACCCAGCGCAGGCTTCCGAGCAACAGGAAAGCGTCGACGTTTATTTGGAGTTTCTTCATAATCGATATAGTCGGATAAATGAGGGAAATGATGGAGATGTAGGCACCAGCGGAGAAATTCTCCTTTCAAAGGCCTTTACGAAAATTCCGAGGATGTCAGCAACACACTGGAGGTTCTTGGCCTTTCCAATCTTGCAAGCCGAAAGCTCTTGCAAAATTCCACTTGACCTCTGGTACCTTGCCGATTGAAACTGAGATGCTGGTGGTACTCAATAAGGCTGTGGAGCAATCGCCCTCGCAAGGAAACGTTTTATCGCCCTTTACGAAGCCAAAATTCGCGCCATGTATTCTGCATTGCTAAATGCGATGAGGGCATGTCCTTCCGCTTTGAGCAAAATTTTCGGCCTCGGTGGCGGAAAGACGTCACTCGTGTTGTCCATGTCGGTGGCATATGTATGCCTCTTTTCAATTATGCGCCCGTTGAATCAGAGCATTTTGAAGGGGCACTGCAGCAGGTCACTAGAGCCTGATTTTGATACGCGATTTGAAGGATCATCCAAATAAACAATTTTTTGATATAAATGTCAACGTGAAGCGTGAAAATGGCATTTTGAAAGGGAAGAGATCGCATCAGACTTCGTCCTTGTCGAACTGCCGAAACCTATAATAGACCTAGAATATGATTTACAATAAACCGATAAAGTTATTACTGACTTTACTTGTTTTACAACTCTCTAGATCAAATATCATCGCCATCGTTCAACACCTAGAAAAGCTGCAAGGTGCAATAGTCACGAAATACGACGATTTCGAAACAAGGAGCGACCCGGATGTAATGCAATGAGAAGAACAATCATCGCACAATTCGACACTTCAGTCAGAAGCACAATACAGCGCACAGAAGCGTGCGAGCCCGTGTACAACATCGGCTTTTCTTTCAAAAGAGGGGACACGATGTATGAACGAAAGCTCACCTTATGATAGTCCCAGATCAAAACAGTCACTTAAAATAGAATTAATGGCGCCTAAAACGGATAGACTCAAATATCTTCTTCGTCATCCTCCAGCGACTCTGCTTCCGCCACTTGAATCATCAGACTGACTGGATCCAACTTTGCTCCCGACACTAAGTCAAACAACTGTTGAAGTGTCGTGTTTGACAAATCGCCCTGCGTAAACGTGTGATACGGTGTTGGGCCAGTGAAGGAACTACCAATGATCCATTGCACTTGCAATTCGCCATTTGCGATCCGCGTTGTTGTATCAGCATCAAAGTTGCTCAAGCCAGCCTTTACCAGCTGCGGCTCAATCTGCTGTTTCAACGTCAAGGACATGTCGTGTTCCATGGGAGTGAAAGTCAAGTCGATGGACTTCTCCGCGTGCATAGAGCTCGTAACTCGAACCAAAGGAGGATACGATTGCAGCTTGCGCTCCATACTGGGAGGATAGGCTCCGGTTTGAGGAACTTTACCACCAAATTGCAAAGGATCCAATGTCTCCGCGTGCAATCTTGCGGGTAAGTCTGCCAATGTAGGCCATGTCGATAAATCGTCTTCTTGCAGTGTGAATGCTTCATAGCACAGTCTTCCAACATACCCGTTAATGTTTGTTGATACTTGTCCTTCCTTTTGAAAGTTGGCAATCTTCCAATTCTCAAACAAGTACGAAAATGCTCAAGCGTCAAGGCGTGGTACAATTCACAGTCTTGCTTGAAAAAAGCATCGTCGCACCAACTCTTCGACTCGCAGCACGGAAGCCTGCGCTCCTCCTTCTTTGAATGTGTCTTGAAACTTGTTTTGTTGTCGAGAATACGTTGTCGACATGGCCGTCGCCAATGTAGGATCCTCTCCAGACGCACTCTTCCGAGGCTTTCGTTTCCCCGCAATCGATGCGCGTCTTCGGGATCGGCCGTTCGGACTCTCCACACTGTCTGCTTGTGTGTCTGGCCATTCGTTCCATCAATCGGTTCATCTTGCAAGGCAATTTGATCCAACTCGATTTCAATCTCAAAATAGGTTCGTGCGATTCGTTTTAAGACGCCTACTACCAGAGGCACCAACAACGTACCGCGCTTCGAGTAATAATGCACGAGAATCGCTCCTTGTTCGGCAGTCGAGTCCGGATCATCTTCACTCCAAAACACGGGCGCCACAAATCCTTTCGGATACGATGCCTGCAAATGATCATGCAACGTATTCAAGTTGGACAACCAGTCGCGCATGTTACTTCCGAGACACTCCAGTACGTTAGAGTATCCATTGTCTTGCACGTAATCAATAAAGTAATCCCCAAAGGCCTGCAGCACGTCGTCGACACTGATGCGCAAGACTTCCGAAGCGGCGATCACCAATTTCACCGTATCTTCGTCCGCGTAGAACTTGTAACGCAAAAGCCTCCATCGACGACCGTGCAACCCGCTTTGGCTTTGATTTCATGCCAAGTTGCTGTTGGTGGTTGCGGGGAAGAAAGAGAACAGCAACAGTGAATGGGAAGCTGCAATTCGTTATTCACTCATCCAATTCGAATTTACCTTCACCAAACTTGCTCACTACAAGGCATTCGGTGCAATCGTTGATCCAGCCGAACATTACTTGTTAGTATGGAAGGATGAAGATGATGACGAGAAAGAACAGGATTGTTGTTTTATTGGTTTGTAATTATTTTACATTTGAATTAGTCTGATTGTTCCCATGGCAGAATCTCGTCGTCGCAGTCATTCCAAAGGCACGGTACCAGTACTGGTACAAGGTAAAAGATGGTTTATTGTCGTCTGTGGTTTGTGGTCGTCTTCCCTTTGATCAAGAGTACCAGGTAAGGTTACCGGTTACCGGTACCGGTAAAAGGTTATTACTCTTGCTTTGATCGCTGATCGCGATCGCGTCTTCCCAAACCTCCACCTCACCACTCACCACTCACCACTCAACAGGGTACTAGTACAGTTTGTCGGAGGTCGGAGGTCGGAGGCCAATGTCGGATCTTTAGCGTCCGTTTTCGTTTCTGCATGCTGCATGCTACAGTATTTCTGATTGCACTCTGGCTTTGGGCTTTGGGGCATTGGGCAATGAAGCGAAAAAACGCAAGGGCAACGGAGAGAATGGGCTCAAGTTCTAAAGCAAAGAACATCCATCAAACAGCCGTAAACCGTAAACCATTGTCGATTGATGATAGATTACAGTACCAGGTATAGCCAAACAGCAATGACGAAGGCCCCGTGTCAATTGTCAATCCTCAGTACTTTGCTGTATCCTCAAATCCTCGATGACCGAGCAACCGGAGAACGGAGAAACTTTGACGAGTGCTGTCGGCTGTCGTGCGTCGTGCTAACGAACTATAGTGTCACCAGTACTCAAGTTCGTTTCTCCAGAGCGGAATTTTTGACAAGGAGGAACGGGCGAGGCAATCAGGCCAGAAGTACCAGTACGTCGAAGGCTGCAGTCGGCATCGGCACAAGAACAGAACGGAGAACCCTCATCAAAACTCAAAAGAAAATAACTTCTCCTGGATTGTATATCATCTCTGGAAAATACCATGGAGTTGTCGCCTGTCTGCAGCAGCATGACCAGCAATGATACATTGCCATCGAACCCGAGTAATAGCAGTAAAGAAGAGAAACCCAACTGTCTCCCCATTCCGCCGCTGACCTGTCCCTTCTCGGGGTCGCCATTGATCCCAGGCTTTGGGCATCGTTGCAAACCAAATTTGCCGCGAACGACGCACTGCAACAACTGCCGGAAGAGAACAACTGTCCCATGATGAGACGAGATGTGCATGCCCAGTTGTTATCAGTTCCACCCAAGCTCTTGTTGCGAGGCTCGAGTCCAACACGTTTCGTGTCAAAGTTATTAATGAGACGACAAAGCGAAGTAAGGACTTGGTGTTAGATCGTTTCAAGAATGAGAACCTATTTGAAGCGATTTATTGCAATCCCAGCGTAAAAGAAGCTCACGTTCGGAAATGGGGTCGCAGATTGCTAAAGATGTCAAAAGCGGAAAATCCGAGATTCAAGTCAAGGTCGTCGTAGTATGCGATGAGTACCCGTTTTGTGCTTGGTTTACTCTTGATGAGTTGAAAGAAAAGAAAACGGAAGATCTATATCAAATGATACGAAAGAAACCGACATTACAAGACATTCAGATCTATTTGGTGTGCGAGCCCAAGTTCAATACGGAACATGGAAAGCATTCGGCTACTGGCAAAAGATTCGCATTGTAACAGAGAAGGAGCCGCAAAGTAATGATGAAGTCAGCTTACATCTTCCGGCCATGACGAGACAGATCACCTTAGAAAAAAGCACGTCGTATCGAACTCTGGAGAAAAAGCTGATGAGCCCACGTCTGAACAAGAACGCAACAAAATCGATCCTCATGAATGGTTTCCGGCATTCCCTATCAGAAAATAAGCCCATTCTTAGTTCGCAGGTTGAATCAGACCACGTGGCGGGAAGTCAGGATATGATGGTGGGGGCGTTCTTGGAAGCCCAATCACTATCGACGAGTGATGGGTTGACAATGTCCATCATGGATCCGAATTCTATTTTTGTGTCGGACTTGTTGACTTCATCGACAACCCAAGAGAAAACAACAATGGGAGTTCGCGTCATCAATCACGCGTCCAAGAGGAGTAAGGATCTAGTTTTACAAATCAATGATACCGACACTGTTTATGATACCGTCTACGATCATCCGGGTGTGAAAGCTGCTCACGTACGAAAGTGGAGTAAATCGGTGGTTCAAGCGGTAAAGAACGAGACATCGGAGATTCAGTTTTGTGTCTGGGACGATGATACAGATAGACCGTGGAGGGTGTTTTCGATTGATGAACTAAAGTCTACGACAACCCGCCAACTTTACGAGCTTGTTTCCGAGTCGAGCAATTTGATAACTATATACCTGCAAAGTGTGGAAACCGATAGCAATATTTCGCTCTCGGACACAAAGAAATTTCCAGTACGACCGCGGGATCGGAACTGTTGGCAAACAATAAGGCTTCGGTATCACCCGTCAGACCTGGTTCAACAAAGAGTTCATGCAGCAGTATCGCCGCAGACAGTCCTTCGCATCAAGACGCAGAGCTAAACGATCAAGAAATGCAAAGTCGACAGTCGCTCCTGTCATCAAGCACGGCAACTTGTCAACGTCAACCATCTCTGAGACTTGAGAGGGACGGCAGGCCTCGATTTTCAGTGGACTTCAACAAAAGTCTGCAGACTGCTTTATCGTGAAAAAAGCCGAAACGCTCTAATCACATGAAATTGGGCGAAGACTCCATGCCTCGCAATAGATCGTTTCCGACCGGTCCCGCAGCACTTGGTGATGATAATGAAATCATTCGTCGTTTTGGCAGCCACAGTCACATGGTCACTTCTCGCCAGATAACAGAAGCGCATACGCAAGAGTGCAGCGAATTCGACTCTTTGCCAGCAGAGCGCAGTGGGTCTGGCAGCTCAAATGCGTCTTGGAGTTCACCGACGAAATCTCCTGCTCCCAATCGACTTTTAACTGCTTTGGATCGCTCAGCCACTTCTCGGAATCGAAAGTCGCCACGTCAAGAATCGCATAGCAAGCCTGTAACGAAGGCGACTCTCAGCGGAGGCATCCAGGAAGAAGAGATTCAGCTCGCGGTGGGCTCGTTAAGCAATAACAACGGAATAACTGCACTGAATTCGGGAAGTTCCTCTGTGGATACTGTTGAAAAGGCAATCTGCTCCATGTCCTTCGATCCTGCGGAGAAAAATATCAAATCGAACGGCAGTAAAGTGAAGACGAGAGACAAAATCAATCGGTTTCTGGCATCTTCGAAGGAAAGCCGGCCGCCCCGCATGATGAAGTTTCAGTCGAATTGCAGTCGACGTCCATGTCGACTCAGAAATCGACACCGTCCGATTCTGAGCCGCAACGATCTGATCAAGAGAATCGAATCAAAGCTTCGAGACACAACGACATGCCTCCGTTGCGAGAGATATCGGTGATGGCAGACAAGGTTACTACTGAAAACGAGCACTGCGCTGTCGTAGGACTTTCGAATGTATCTCTCCCCGCGGACGTTGTCAAGGACGTTTTCCCTATCATCTAATTCTCGATACCGAATTTTGTATCATTCAGGTGGGGAACAGCCTCGAGACTCTCCTGGAACAAAGTGGGCTGGTAGGTCGATTGGTAAATGATATCATGACGGTCACCAGCCCAATCCCTATGATGCAGGGGTGGGACTGGACAGTATTGGAAAAAATGAAGGACAAAACAATGTTTCTGGAATCTGTGATGATACCCTCTACAGGAGAGAAACGAAAACTAAAAGGATCGATTGTTGAAGTATCGTCGTCTCCCAGGCGTGTCATGTTGGTTCTTTTTCCCAATGTCAAAATCTCGCTGAATTGGAAGATGCGAACTTATCCATGTCAGACTTGCCCTTCACAGCTGTCAACGCGATACGGTACTCTTCGGAGAGCACAGCAAAAGCGAGGTGAAACTGACCAATCACCTTGATAAGCTTCATAGAGATCTGATTGATTCCATGGAGCAACAGATCAAGGATCGCACCAAAGAGTTGGCGGCAGCCTTTCGAAATCTCGAGGCGGCGAACGCCCGATTGGCACTGCAGTCGGCTCGACAGTTGGAACACTTTGCGTGTACGTCCTTGTTAACTTGTGATCGCTCGTCATTGCTGACCTAAATCTTGGCCCAATTTCTTCAAACCACCTGCAGGCATGTCACACGAGATCCGCACTCCGCTGAATTGTATCGTAGGAATGTCCTCGTTGCTGCTAGATGACACCGAAGGCATGGACCCAATGCACGCTGATTCCATTCACATGATCAATACAAGTGGCGAATTGTTGAAGGCTGTCGTCGACGATGTTCTGGATTACGCAAAACTCGAGAGTGGAAGCTTTGAAGTAGACATCAAGGAAGCGAATCTACAGCACACGTTGAACAGTGTTGCCCATTCCATGTCCGAAAAGATGCGGGAGAAAAACGTTCGCCTTCGGTTAGATTATTCTCCGCTTTTACCCGAAATTGTTGAAACCGATTCTCGGCGACTGCAACAGGTTCTTTTCAATCTTCTCGGGAACGCTGGAAAATTTTCCAAGTACAATAGCGTCATTGACTTGACCGTGCGTCTTGTGCCTGTCGAATCGACTGAAGTAGATCCCGCCGAAACAAGTAATGGTCAAGTCATTTGTTTCGAAATCAAAGATTACGGAAAAGGCATTGAAAGCAAAGACTTTCAAACAATCTTCGAGCCGTTTTCTCAAGCCAGCAAGGAAACACAGACATTGTACGGTGGAACCGGTTTGGGCCTTAGCATTACCTCGAAACTGGTGCATAGATTGGGCGGAAACCTCACATTAAAGTCCGAGTACGGGAAATTTGCCGAATTCACGGTGCATTTGCCCATGCGGGGCAAAAGCGTGGACATTCCGACCCTCAAACAAAGAGTGCAAAACACCACCATCGTTCTTGTCGACAAGCCAACATCATATGACTACAGTTTCACGGATTACGATATTAAATCTGAACCTATTCCATTCGGTGCCGAAACGGCCGAGGCTTATGACGTGCAAGTAGAGCGATTCACCAGTTTGCAACAAGCCTTGGAGGGGATCCGCGACCCTGCAACGCCACCAAGGCATTACGCCTTTCTCGTTGACGAAAATTTGCACGAGCCTGGGATCCTTGACAAACTCGACAAATTGCTCGGCCGAATGAACCACACTCATGACCTTTGGTCCCAAGTTCCGTGTCGAACAGACCAAGAACCGCCATTTCAAATCTTTGTCGGGTGTCTTTGCCTCATATTTGATTGAAAAGGTGGCGGAATATATCGAAAGACGAAAACAGGAAAAGCTGTTGTCAAACTCGTCCAGTTTCGAATCATTGTCGTCGTCGAAGCATAATACCGCAGTCAGTGTTTCGTCGTCGTCGCGACCGGACTCGCTCAATTCCTCGGAGCGTTCTTCCGGCAAGCCAAATGACGTCGCATCATCCAAGCCGAATAATACAACCACTGAGAGAAATCATCTCAAAATTTTGTATGCGGGTAAGCTATCACGGGTTTTGAAGTGTTGTGCATCGCGTTTGCCTTGGCTCATAAGAATGTCTCACACGTACACCCCATCAGAGGACAACAAGGTGAATCAAAAGTTCTCTCGCGCATCTTAAGCAAGGCAGGAATCACTCAACTAACGATTGTCGAAAATGGCAAACTGGCCGTCGATTTGACCGAGCATGAGCGATTTGACATTATCTTCATGGATATACAAATGCCAGTGATGGATGGCATGGAAGCCACCAAGATTATAACCGAACGCAACCCTCTGGAGAAGATCATCTTTTGTACCGCGCATGCTTTGGACGAATTCAAGGAACAGACGGAAGCTGTCGGTGCGACGCACTTTATTTCCAAACCTTTTCGGTTAGATGAAATTGAACGAATTTTCACGGATCTCGGGTATTAGAGAATTTCAGGATTGAATACAATCTTCTGATAGACTCGCTAGCTATCATTCAACCAACGATGAGCAACTTTTCGCTGTTGTTGAGCGGCCACAAAGCGCGACGATCTCAGCTTTCCACACTTTTCATTCTAGCCCGTTTTTGCTGTAAAATAAACAATAAAATACTGTTGATAGATACAAATAGTCATGTCGAACACGTAATGGATGCGCTATTAGCTATTAGTCAAACGCAGCGTTCAATGCGGTTGAATGATAATTTTCATTTGGCGCGAACAACCCCTACGCACTCTTAGTTTCCTGAAATGGGACCCGAAATTCGGCGCACTTAATGACACCGTCCAAAGGTTTTCTTTGTAGGGGCAATTTACTCACTATGATTAGATAAGATTCGGCGCCCAAGTTTCTACGCATCTGATAACACCCTACCACGACTTTGTGCGCGCACTACTACAAGGGATTCCATCATTGGCATCGACAATTATAAGACGTTTGTCACGATGGATGGAGTTTACGCAAACGATAGACTGACATAATCGAAAAGGCTTCCTCCAGCTAGGATATTATACACCCTTTACCTTTTGAGCTATTTCCAACTCTATCAGTATTATTTGATGTTGCAGCAATACGGCGTCGATGTTCGGACTCGCGCTGGTCCTCTTCTGCTTGCAGTTGACACGCCAGATGAAGACTTTCTTGCTCAAAATTGTTGTTTTGTTTTTCTTGAAGCTGTATGGCCAGTATGAGATCAGCATCCACTTGAGATTCCGGTCGCACAGTCGCAGGCGGTTTGCGATCATCGTCAGGCGATACTTCCGATTCAATTTCAGAGACAGGATCAACAATGCCGTGGTACTCTCGCAAACTTGCTTCGGTCGCTGCCGCCATGAGTTTGCCTTCCTGCTCGTCCAATTTCTGTTGTAACGGTTTCGCTCCCGCCGCTGCCTGTCCCGACAGCTCCAGTGCCAGCTGATAATCGGCATCCTCTCGGTTGCTCATGGCCAACATTTGCTCTGGCGTTAACGTAGGGCCAAGCGATAACATTTGATCCTGCGATGCCAAAGCTGTAAAGTCACTATTCACAAAATCAGTGTCCCCGTCAATAACATCCAAACGCTCCCATACAATAGCTGGCGAGTTGGCATATCCCAGATCAGTGACCAACAAGTACAAATGGCCATCCTCGTGCCTTGTTAACGTCCCAAAGTGATTGTTTCGAAAAAAGACGCATAGTTCATCGGGTTGTAGATTTTCGCGCAATTGGTCCAAACCATAATGTGTCAATTGATGACTCGATTGATCCAAAAAATGTTGTGCTAGCATGGCGTCGTGCGTTCCTTTTCCAGCGTCTCTTTTTTTGTTTGTAAATCGACCAGTGAGCTTGTCAATTCGCTTTCTGCATTTTTACGAATAGTCTCGATCTGACTTTGGATTTCAAGAATTTCTTCTCCTAATTCTTGGGAGCGAATAATCCGGTCGACCAACATGTTGTACGTGTCCGATCCAACGGCACGAAATGTATCTTCGTCCGTAATGTCCACCAGCCACCCATGTACTAGCTTACAGCGCAACATATCAAATGCAGTCAACTGCGCGGTATACTCATAACCGGTGATCCCTTTGGTAAAGGCAGGATTGACATCCATTCCAAACTGAAATTTCGGAATGTGCTCCATCAATTCATCGACATACACCGCGTGATCGTGTTCTGGATTCATCATGGCGTGTTCGGCTAGCATATTGGCTATATTATCGAGAGACGCGATGCCTTTTCGGACGGCTTCCGGTGGTAGAGTGCAATCGCCTCGCAGCAACAAGCAATTCGCAGCCGCCAAAAGAGGGCAGGGGCCGTTTTCGTTTTGAAGCAAAATCAGTCGTTCATGGTTCTGAAATAAGCAAGGACAAAAGTTGAGTGAATGTTACAAGACTTATGAACTTACGTAACGCTGGGAGAATCGCTTGAATTAATATCCGCTCCATCAGACGGATTCTCATTGAAGAGTTGATAAAACTTACTTGATATCGCACCGTCTTGAGTCGATAAACCATCGTGATCGCGCGCATATTGTTCTCTTCGGGGCTGCTCATTCTAACTCTGTCTCTTCTTTTCAATTGATTGTCGTTGTGGTTTAAATTGACTTCTAATGATTGAGTAAATTCATTTCAAGTCTGTCATTCGTGCTTCTCTGCGTCGAAAACCGTCGTCGAGAATTTATTCGGACCGCGTTTATTGGATCTAGCATTTTGGTTGAACTCACGTCCTACTTTTATATGGCACAGTCCGTTGGAAATGGGTATCGGTAAGACAAGCGTATCTCCACCATTATTTTCTCGCTGCATTCACAACAAGTAATTACTGGTATGCCTTGCAAATAGTTTTAGTAGTCAACGAAACGAACAACGTTTCACACAAACGATTTGCAATGCATCTGCCTCTATTTTACTGGCTTCTGTTTCTCGGACACTCTTGCGCGGCATTCGCGCCCGCAACCTCCAGACTACTCACAACAACGAGACGAGCTTTCCAGGATCCTGGAGATGACGACGTTTCTATCTTTATCGATCAAAATAGACGAAAGCTGTGGCTGAAAGGTGCAACTCAAACTCTTTCCGTTGGTTTGATCACGGCAGCACTATTCTCATGGACGCGCCCAGCTTGGGCGGGAACACGCTCGGATGGATACACCGTACAAAAATCGGAGGAAGCATGGAAAGAACAGCTCAGCGAGATGCAATATTTTATTTTACGACAGGGAGGCACCGAAAGACCGGGATACAGTGTTTTGGAAAAAGAAAGCGACCCGGTGTGTACAAGTGCGCTGGATGTGGCACCGAGCTGTTTACGTCGGGCGATAAATTTTCGTCGGGAACCGGCTGGCCGTCCTTTGCGAGGGGCTTGTTGGTGTAGAGACGGAAAAAAAGATCCTGTCACTGCTAATTTATCGGGAGCCGAGTTGCGATGCAAAACATGTGGAGGTCATCTGGGTGACGTATTTCAAGATGGTTTTCTATTTGTCGGAACGGAAGCGTTCAAGACAGGCAAACGCTACTGCATTGATGGTGCTGCTCTGGTGTTTGAATTGGAAGATGGTTCATCTCTTCGTGGAGACATTGCAGCAACTCCAAAGGAACCAGATTGGATGAGTCCGCCCAAGATTCGTTCGCGCAGTCGCGAGGATGAATCTCAATAGAAAGATTCATTCTCGCGCTAATGCTACACGCTGTATGAAAAATTCTTCATTTTGTATTTTCAAAGCGCGAGCTTGTTTATAGCAACGATAACGATAGGCGAATGCGACCGGTTTCACCGTAAAGTGGCGCCTTCTTAGCTGGAGCTCATAACCCATAGCCTTATCGGAATAACCTCCACTTCAAAAGATCCGCGCAAAAAACAACCAAACAGCACGCAACAACACCATTATATATTTTCGCGACCTTATTTTTTGCCTCTTCCAATATTTCCAAAGGCGACAAACGAAACAGCACAAGAAATGTTAGACCCAGTCATTCAAAAGACCCGCGCTTTCGAGCGGGCCGAACTTTGCTGCAACGAGGACAGTGCGAACAAGCCACCAATATTTTTGCCTCATTGCTCGAAGAGGCCAGGACAAAATTCGGGGAGGATGATATTGAAACAGCTCCAGCTTATTATGAGTACGGAAATTCCTTGTTTCGCACCTATCAACAACAATTGCAATTAGAAGAGGAAGAAAACGAAGCATCGGCAATCAAGGAAGAGAAACTGACTACACGAGAAGCTGCCGCGGCAGCAGCAGAACGTCGTCTAAAAGGAGAACAGGAACAAGACAATACAAAAGAAGATGACATTCAACCACCAAAAACGGAATCACAAGAAGAAGCGGTAGAAGAATCACCGTCCGACGACGAAAATGATGCGGAACTCGCTTTGGAAATGATGGAAACCGCTTGGTCGATTCTGGACAACTATCTGGAAAACCCTACTGCAGGCAAATACGCAGCATGGCTTAAAGAGCAGTCGCCCAGAATTCTTGTGGGGATAGGAGATGTCCTGTCATGCTTAGATCGACACGCGGATGCCGCCGATGTTTACGTACGGGCGCTCGCTTTACGACAAAATGCCGTGTCGGAGGCAAAAGAGTCATCAGCGGAAACGATGGACTTTCTTCGATACCGGCGACTGGTCGTAGAAGCGAATATACTAGTTGCCGAAGAGCTACTGGCTTGTCCCGAGGAGGAGGACGTAGTAACAACGGAAACGAGAGTTACACTTGTGGATGCTAGCGAAAGGGTTGAATATGCGAGAGGTTACTATGAAAATGCAAGGGAGGAACTGCAAGAAGCGGTGCTACTAATGGGTGAGCTGGCAGCAAAAGGCTTTGATGTCAGCGAAGAAAAGAAGACATTTGCAATGTTTCTGTCATGGTTATGGGTGTTGGGATCACGTTCGCGCAAATGGATGAACACAACAGTGGAGCCGCGGAAGAGTCTCCAAAGAAAAAGTCGCGAAAGTCGTGACGAGATGCGAATGCAACGGCAAGAACGTTATAGCGTATGACAATTCCTCGCATTATGGTAGCTCATTCTCACGGCGATGGTCTCTTCTAATACTAGCACAATAACTGTAACATTAGCTTTGTCGAGAGCCGAGTGGCGGTGATGATGAAAGTGATGACATCATCATTTTGGGTACCGCTACGAGAGTGTAACGTTTCATGGGGTTCAGAACGAAAACGAAGTCCTGGCGAAAATCTCACTCATCACGCACAAAGATGACCATGACGCGTTGGCCCCGTCATGTTCATTGAATGCTAGCTCTTTGCTGAAAGTATACTCTTCCAAAGATATCGCGAAAGAATATTCATGGCGAATCACCCGGTAAGTAGCACATGTTCGTGAAATTTGAACCCGGAAACGAATAATTATTCTCACGGACACGATTAATCACCGCTTCGCTTGTCAGACTACCAGTAGCTCCAATCACCCTGACTTTTCGAAAAAGGAGGAATTCAGGCGTTATTTGGAACAGTCAGGAGTACTAGATGCTCTGACGAAAGTTCTCGTTGGATTGTACGAAGGTGCGTACTTTTTCCCGGTTCGCTGCATTTTGCCTTTTCTCGAAAATCTCATGTCTACAAGGAATACACCAAAGAGCCTGAACGCCCCAAAAATGCCATTGATTATGTAAAGAAATACCTCGGTGCGCCTGCATCAATTGATATCGATGGTTTGAAGCGAGAAAACGAAGAACTCAGAAAACAGCTGGATAGCATCAAAAGCGAGCTGATGTGAGAAAGTGACATTGATTCGTATTTTCTGTCGATAGTTACTGATACCTCGATATGTATAAAGATTCTAAAAAAGTGAATGAAACCAAACTGTATTTATATATAGACCTCACAAGCGTTTGAGCGTTTAGGAACCTAAAATCGGCTCCCAGGTACTCCTCACAAGCATAAGCGGTCCTCTTTTCCAGCGTATCGAGCAGATCTATTTACATGCTACATGCTAATATTTCATCCATGACCATAAAAGTCGTGGTGTGCATACCAGTATTGCGCTATGCGCTTAGCATTCCATAAGTCGAAGATTTAATGTCAAAAGACAATGCTTACTATCTATCTACAGTACCTTGGGTTTCGAATCATTCACTTGACCAGTATCCTCTGACTCGCCTGCTCTATGATATGGCTGGATGCTTTTCGTTTAGTCTTTAATTATTAATACGGAGTATTACTGATGGTTGGACTATCCTTAGGTCAACCTAATCAACATAGCCGTTATAACCGTTATCTCAACAGAAAATGTGAACTGAAATCATGTCACAAACATCCGCATGCCAGCTTCCACCCAAAAGAAACAATAAGGAAAGGCGCAACCTGTTGGAGTTGAAGAGCAAAGCATTATAATTCAAACACCAAAGCATTCAATCTACAATGATGCAATGAAAGCTATAACCACAACAAGCAACGCACTCACTTTGACAGCAGTCGCCTTATCTTCGGCCTTTTGCGCGTCCGTAATATCATACTGGCTGTTAGAGAGGAGAAGGTCGAATGAGGTTGCCGATTTGAAGAAGAGACGCCAAGAAGAAAGAACGGGCCGAATCAGAGCGGAAATAAAGCTTCGCACAGCATTGAAGGAATGTATTAAACAGACTTCTACGTTAGATGTTGAGGTAGAAAACCTGCGTGCATTGTCGTCGTCTCCTCGTCGTCGCCTCTGCCCGGCGCAGCATTTATGCAGCTACGCGCAATCGGGAAAATCGTCTCACCATACACAAAGCGAATGGGGACGCCACGCCAACCACAATTGGTTCCATCTTCGAGAGGCTTCATTGATTTGGACCAAGTTCCTCAAGCAAGTGTCTCCGGCATAACGGATTACAGTCACCTTTGGATCATCTTTGAGTTTCATGCCAACACTGACTTGAACAATGGCAAGAAGACAAAGATTCGACCACCGAGAGGTGGAGGATCAAAGTCGGGCAGCTAGCAACTCGGTCACCCCATCGGCCCAACCCAATAGGACTCTCTTTGGTAAAAATCGAACGGTGGGATGAAACGAACAGGCGACTGTACATCGCCGGCTTGGATCTTGTTCACGGGACACCTGTGTTAGACATCAAGCCATGCGTTCCCTGGGACATTCCCGGCTATCCTGAACGGCCAGACGGCTTTTGAAGGTTCCGGAGTGGGTTTCACAGGACGACGAATTGTCAGAAGTGGAATTTGCGGATAAGGCGTTGCAACAACTACAAATAATGATAACAGAAGGTTGTCTAGAGCCCTTGTATACTTCCGAAAACGATGGTTTCGAAGGTGCTCGTCAGACACTGACTGAAGTGCTTGCACAAGACCCGCGAAGTTCCCACAAAGGTTTGAAAGAAAACGCGAGAGGGACAGCTTCTTCTCGAAAGAATGGAGAGAGCGGTTCAACTTACAAGTTGATTTTTGGGAAATGTCAGGTCGAATTTGTCGTAGAGGAAAGTGAACAAAACAGGAGCTTTGCCAAGGTAACTGGTATTATTGCTGTTGATTTCCACCCTGCGAGCTACGTGGATGGAGTTCCCTTGATGTCTGAAACTCTGGCGTTCAAGGATAACGGTAAACCGAGCCTCTAATTCGAGAAGACGAAGGTGTTTTTCCGGTTGGATGCGCGTTTAGATATAGTTTTTAAAAAGCAGTGCCTAAATTTACCTGGTACGCTAGCAATTGACTCCTCACTCGACCATAGACACAGCGAGGGTCTGCCCATCGTCCATGTTTGAGCTTCTTTTCGACGATAAACAAAAAAAACAACAAAGCACTCCTTTGTTCAGTTCCGGCAACAATCATTACTTTTATAACCTTCTCCAGCATGGGAATAATAAAATGGACGAGAATCTCGGCGCAAGAGATGAATCAGTAGATCAGTTTCAGCGTCTGCTGACTCTTCGAGCTGAAGGAGAAGCAGTTCGGTGGACTTCTTCCACCGTATCTCGAAGAAACGTTCACGACTAGAAAGACAAATTTATCCTAGGCTGCACAATGACGGTATCGTGCTTTCGCTGGAAGCATGTACGCAGGGTAGATATCTTCTCTCGGGTGATAAAAGGGAATGATTTCTATACATGATCTATCACCGTGGGGGTCGCAGAACCATTTATTGCACAGGAGGGCGTTTCCGATGATTCATCCAAAACGCACCGTCCAATTCAACAAGCTCAAGCGCCTCGAAGCACTTATATTATTTCTACCCAGTGGTATCCGGAGGATACGGGAATGTTTTTCTCTTCTGCGAGAAGTGGTTCGTTTCACGTTTGGGACACGAATGAGATGCTACCAGTTTTGGGCGTCAAGCCATACCAACACGAAGCTGTTGGTGCAAATTTGAGCTGCATGCAAATATCGAAACTCTCACATTCAGTAGCTGTTGGATCACCCCAGCTTGGCAAAATCAAACTGGTTGATTTTAGATCAGGCGCGTCTTCGCACACTTTGACTGGGCACGGCAAGGGCGTTGTTGATGTAGCATGGTCACCGGTTTCACCATACATACTTGCTAGCGGTGGTCTCGATTCGTGCATCATGATGTGGGATATCCGGAAATCGGGTAGCTTAGCTCGTATTACGGTTCTCGACGCCGATCAACGAGACGAACCTCGCGTTCGTCGACCTTATTTTTTGGATGGAAGACATCTACGACAATCGTTCAAGAAAAGGACGGACCCAAAATCAAAGATTAAATTTTCATCTCCGAATAACTTTCAATCGAACGGAAAAGAGCAGCTACTTCCGTTGTCTCACTCGGTCGGTGTCGTTGGCGTGAGTTTCGATCCATCGGGAAATAATCTAGTCAGTGCCGGAGGAAATGGAGAACTTAGCGTTTGGGACTTGAGCGGCACTGGATGTAGAATTCCGCGTCGATTTGTATCAACAGGCGGGGTAGACCAGCCGATCCGTCTTTGAATGGCCGCGTACCGATCATAATGACTGGAGCGGTTAGCGAGGAGACCACAATCTGGACGCGAAATGGATCGCAGTTGATCGGTTATTCACTAGAAAACGGTGGAAAGCCGACAAATGTGCTTAAGGGACATCTAGGCTCCATACACTCCGTTGCTTCAATCGAGTGTACCGGGCAGCTGGTTTCATCTGCCACGGATGGACTGATCCTTCTTTGGGGTCCATCTTCCACGGATAGGGATGTTTCATATCAGCGACACCCAAAGCGACATCTGAGTCATGATAGAGACGACTGGTAGCATAGACTAGAAATCAGGCTAGTGGTATTCGTTATTTTAGTTCGGATGCCTTCACTCTTTGCAGCGAGCTTTGAACAGCAAATAAGAGCGACGTTCATAGTCCAAAATGGCAAGCCCCGCATGCGCTATTGGTTCCTCTATCGATTGAGAACATCACTCAGGAACTTGTAGGTAATAGAACACCAACGCAACTACCGTACCAGTACCGGTAGATCTCTAGACACCCCTCACAAACCTGCAGTAGAAATGTACTGCGGTTAAGTACCAGGGCGAAACTCACGATATATGTACACTGTAAGGCAGAGTAACGTCCACGTTACCGGATCGGAGAGCCGCGAGCCGCGCGAACAATGCGGACAGTCACAAAACAAAAGGCACAACCGCAACGGCTCGCAGCGACTACGATTACAAAAGGCAACCATCGCAATCGCAAAGATAATTCTTATCATGCCGTTGTTTAGGAATCGCAATGCTGTGTTGACTACTCTTCTCCTTTGGGTGCTTGTACTTGTTCAAAACGCCCACGCCAGTAACTATGGCGGACGAAAGCTGTTCGGTCTTCGCAAGCGTCGTGAACGACGTAAGCGAGAAGCTGCTGCTTACATCAAGCTTCGACAAGCGGGGATCTCAGAGGTCGGGCACACCAAGGAAGCAAAGGCTCTTAGAGACTACAAGTTGCGGAAGAAAAAGCGCAAGGGTTTGGGCGTCCTTCGTAAAGGAGACAAAGTCTTGCGGCTTCGCTTTTCCCAGGCGTTACCCCTGAAGCGTACCAGCCCGGCGAGAAAGTCTTCATGATCACGGAATTGATTCAATCGAAGAAAACGCACGTCCCTTTTCAGTTCTATGATCTGCCTGGATGCGGAGAACCTTCTTCTTTGAAAACATTTGAACGGCAATCGAAACGCCATCAGCGGAAGAATCTAGGGGCCCGTTTGCAAGGCATGGGGCTGAATCCGGCTCCATTTGAAATGAAAGTTCTCGAAGACAAAGAGTGTACAGCACTCTGTGAAGTTTCGTTGCAAGCAAGGCCGATCAAGTGGTTGAGGAAGCTGATCAATCAGCAGTATCGAATTCACCTCACATTTGATCAGTTACCAGTCCTCATGAGATCGTCGAAAATGAATTATGCTGTGCGGGGTACCCCATCGGCTTCAAAGCCCTCCGTCGTACACCGGAAGAGCACAAGATGAGTTCTTTCTTTACAATCATTTGAAATTTATGATTCACTATCAAAAGATGCACAGTCAGGAGGGGTTTTCATTACAGGATTCGATGTGTACCCCGTTTCTTACAAGCATGAAGCTGGTGGAAGTACCTGTCCCGGAACAGAATCATCACGTTTTCGCAGAAGACTCGACGAGGAAGATTCCTATGAGGAAGAGGAAGTTGTTACCGACGATGACGATGAAGGAGAATTCACGGAGGAATACACAGAACAAGAAGACAGCGTCACCGAGATAATGAACGACCCTGAGACTTACCTGCAATTACGGGTAGGCGCAGAAGGAGAGGCATTGCGAGTAGTCTACTCGTACGAAATTCAGTGGGAGGAATCTGACCTTTCGTGGGCAGATCGATGGGACGTGTATCTAATAGGATCACCCGACGATGACATCCACTTCTTTGCGATCATCAACTCGTTGATGATCGTGTTGTTTTGACAGGCGCTATTGCGACTATTATGATTCGAACGTTGAAAAAGGATATCTCGGCTTACAACGATGTACTCTTGTTGGAAGATGGAACGGAAGAAACAGGTTGGAAGCTTATCCACGGAGATGTATTCAGACCGCCATCGGCGTCTCCTCTTGCACTCTCTGTATTAGTTGGAACAGGATCACAGATTGGGATGGCGTTTTCATTACGCTTTTGACAGCATGCTTGAAATTAGTCAGCCCAGTCAAGAAGGGACAGTTTTGACAGCCATATTGATTGTCTACGTCTTATGTGGATCTATTTCAGGCTACGTCAGCGCCAGAATATACAAGTTCTGCGACGGAAAGAGCTGGAAAATGAACACGATGTTGACAGCCGGGGTACTTCCTGGTTCATTGTTCTGTGTTTTCACTGTCCTGAACATGCTTCTTGGTCTTCGCGGGGCTTCCACGGCTGTTTCTTTCTTGACGCTACTTGGAATATTCGCTCTTTGGGTATGTGTCTCGTCGCCACTAGTATTTGTAGGAAGCTTCTTTGGATATCGCGCAGATAGAGTTGAAATCCCGTCGAAGGTGAATCAGATTGCCAGAGTTATACCAGAGTCACCATGGTACAGCCAGCCTCCGCTCTCTTTCTTTCTCGGAGGTATCCTTCCTTTCGGCAGCGTTTGCATTGAGCTCTTTTCATTATGAGTGCCTTGTGGCTGCACCAGATTTACTATGTGATGGGCTTCTTATTGACTGTCCTGTTGGTGCTGGCGGCAACTTGCGCAGAAGTAACGATTGTGATGACCTACTTACAGCTTTGCGCGGAAGATCACCGCTGGTGGTGGAAATCGTTTGCAAATTGCGCGTCTGCAGGTGCATATCTCTTTGGATACAGTCTTTGGTTTCTCTGGACTCGCTTGGAGCTTGAAGGGTTCCTTCCGCGGCTCGTATACATCTCTTACATGGGCATGATAAGTCTTTGCTTCGGAATTTGCTGCGGAAGTCTCGGTTTCCTGTGCGCTTTTATTTCAACAAGACTATTTATGGGGCACTCAAGTTTGATTAGAGGATGTTAAATTGGTATTCCAAGTCATGAAAGGATAATGATGTTGCCCTTGTGAGGGTCTTTAAGAAATTTGTTGGCTCCCTAATTCCTCGAGACAAGGTCTTTGGCATTTTCTTATCCAACCGCCAGCATAGTTCAAAACCGCTCTGACTTCATTGTCTACGTCTGTTGTCGCCCGTCCATGAAATTTTTAGTCATACTCCGGTACTCAACATCTAGCCTATAATGTATAGATGATGATGTGTCATCTTTGTGACTATCGATCGTAATGTACGCGGGAGTGCGTCACCGGTCCGAGGCCAAGAGCTCCGCACTCCGCATGTTGCCGCATGTCGCCGTTCGCTGCTGCTGGCTTTGTCGTTCAAAAGGGAAGGATTTGCGAAAGCAGAGTTATTGATTCAATACCAACGTTTACCTTTCTTCTTTTGAATTGATTAGTGAAATATGGCGCTCGAACTGTTTACCAAGAAGTTTATGGATGTGGCGTCAAAGGCCTACAAGGGAGCTGTCGCGTCTGAGCTCAACAAAATTGGTAGGTCTTTGCTGCTGTTGTATTTGTGTTTTTTGTAACGGAGTCGATCGTCGATCTCACCTTTTACACCGTACGTATTATTAATCATAAAAAGGCTTGCGATATGAGGACTTGTTGAACAGCAGTAAGCCTTCCATCGAAGAAGCGCTGACTCTTGCTGACCCGGACGTTTTGAACGGCCGCATGCGTCGGTTGAAGCGCGCCTCTGACCTTTGCGTCAAACAAAAGCGATACATCGACTACGCAGAACCAGCCCCTGTAGAGGAGGTCTTCAAATTGGAACTCTCGCAAGATATAGACAAGATTGAGGCTCGCGATTTCGAGTTTCAAGCCTTGAACTTGCACAAAAAGTAAAACCATAAAACCGTTCTTTTGTGCGGATGAGTTTGGTGTTTGTCTTTCATCCTTCTAGTTATTTCACAACAATCCGCTTGCTGCACTGAATACATACTTCATTTTAGTTCAAGAAAGTAACAGATTACATTTTAATGAGTCAACACGATAGAAAACAGAGAGTTCTTTAGGATCGCGGCGACCATCCTTATTTCACCAAGGGACGTTTATGCGTTTTAGGCTGTCATTATTAATTTTATTTCCAGATACTAGTTATCTGGATAGAAATCGCATCATAAGCAATTCTGCGGCCTACCAAGGAGCCCGTCTCATGATGAGCTGCACCGTTGAAATGTTTTATCAGAGGGTTCTACGTGCGTGTCGCTATTATCCTCTTGCGAAAAGAGTTGACCATGTACCACATAGTCCGATCTACGGAGGAGCAGGTTATCTTTTTTGATATCCCATCTTCTCATATAATTTCACGGCAGCTTCATTGTCTTGATCCACGTACAGTGCCAACGCATCCGCCTTCCATTGTCTACGCGCATAGCTTTGCGCCGATTTCAATAGCCGCGTAGCGACTCCACGTCGCCGCCAAGCGGGCGAGGTGGCCAAATTGGAAATGGCGAGTGCAAAGAGCGGACCGTCGCTCGATTGCTCTAGCGGGTTTTCTAGTAAAGCAATTTCACAAAAGCCAATGATCTCACCGCTAAACGGGTCTTCGGCTGTCATTTGTATGTGCTTGAACCACGATGTAAATGGTGTCAAGGCAAAGTTGTGATCTCGCCATACATTATTCTCGCCCGTACTTTCTGCCGCTTTTTTGTATCAATGTTTTAAACGTTCCGCTGCACCCATGATTCCACCAATACTGTAAAAGTAATTGGTCTGACAAGTCTTCCACATTTTGAGCAATCGGATCCACATCTGGCGACGTTATACGCTGCTCGAGTTGCTTACGCGCGCGAAAAAAGGACGATTTTCCTGCTTCAATGGCTCGGCATCGATCTTTCAAGAGCGTTTCGATATCGCTTTGGGCAAACATCCGGTCTAGTTTCGACTGAAAGGAAAGCCACCCGCCCCGATCGGGTGTGGAAGCAGTTGAAAGAAATACCGCGGCTTTTGATAAATCCTCTTCGCGAGCAGTTCGTATCCGTAACCGAGAAGAATCGACTTGCGAATTTGGTGATTTTGTTTTTGTTTCCTTTGGAGGATGATTCAGGAAAAAAGCATCCGCGGAATGCCGACGGCTCATGGTTGCAAAAGCTACTAAAACAAGCCGAATGGCCCACGGATAATTCAGGAAACCGCCCATTATGAACTGAAATGGGCAATTATTGCTGTGAGCTATTTTTCCGCGACTTGCTTTTAATTAAAAAAGAAAGCTACCAATAGCCAATACCTGGTAGCCTGCTTCATTTTGACCTGTTGACGAAGTTTTTGACAAAAAGCCAAAGTACGTCGTCGATCGAAAACGTTGTCGTACGACGTACTGACGGACCGGATCGTGCAACTAACTAAGGCTTACCGGTAGCTGCAACCTAATTATTTGATTTCTTCTCAACAAGAACGGCAATCAGCTTTGGATTATTCTAGGAGCTCGAATACTAATAAGACAGGCTAGACACTGACGCGATTAGCTTTTATACAGAGACTAATTTCGACGAAGGCAAAATGTTGGTGCACATGATATTATTATTTGTTGACTACCGGTAGGCTGTGTCCCCTTTGTAAGCGACACGCGCGCTTTTTAAATTCAGTCTGGCAAGATGGAAGTGCTTTGTGTAAGCGTTTTGCACCAAATCAGGTGAAAGAGGTTGCGCATTGGCATATGGAAGCCCGTCAAGACAACCAAATCTACACCGTTGTTTCACCACAGTCTATTCCTGTTGCAGCTCCAGACTGGAAAGGAACATAAGCATCCCCATTTAGTTGCATGCGAAGTAATTCTTGGGCACCAATAACTAGAATCACGAATACAATGCCCACATAGAGAGCTTCGGCCAGTTCGTAGTCTGACTCAACCAAGTCGGCAAACCACTTCAGAAGCGGTCCATTGTCTTTGCTTTTCGGATCAAAGAACGGGGTATCCAAGAAATTATCAATCTTTTCTTGAAAAGACTCCTCAGAGCCGTCGTTCTTGCGCTCGTTCTCATCCCCGCTCGATAATCGGAACTCCGAGAAGCCTTTAGTGACACGCGTATGTAGCAGCTCGACAGATGGAACGAGATACGCGTTGCTTAGAGTAGATAATAATACAAGCACAAAAAATGCAAAAGAAGACTTCATGTTGAGCGACCTATCATTCTCTTTTTATGTTGCTGTACTATTAGAAGAGAAGACGACTCAAGGAAAGAAAGCAGTACCAGGCACGTCGTATGCTTCCTTGGAAGACCGTCAAGGGATGTTGAGGTTGAGGTGGAGTGATGTCGTCGTGATTGATGGTTGATGGATCTTCTTTCCGTTCATTCATTGCGAATGATCATTGTTGTTTACAACATAAAACATAATCATTATTAAGTACCGATACGATGCTTCGTAATAGCCGTAGTACTGGAAATGTTGTGTACAAATCCAATCATACCCTAAGTAATCAAGCAACGGCTGCGTACATAGTACATAAACTATCGGTAGGTACTACATATATATATATACGAATGGGTTCACACTTCACACGTTTTTCCCCGATGTGTCGTTTCCCACTTTACTGATTCGACCTATCATTTTCCTTAAGAATTTTATATTGAAAAAAGCATTATGAACACGCGTTTTACTCCGGTACAAGGCCTTCAAAACGAAGAGCACACAACCAGAAACAGAACCCCCGAACACCCGATACAACAACCTTCACGAAGTTAAAACAAAGATTATAATTGTCGACGCGAACCTTTCATGAAATCGATAAAGAAGTTCTTGCCAATACCTTTCCAGTCCTTTTCTTGAAAACCTTTTCAAAGTCGGATGACGGGTCTCTTTTGGACGAATTCGATGCCCTTGATGAACTCAACAATGCCAAACAGGTATATGCAATTGATGTCAGCAGCACTCGCGATGAAACTGAGGTTAGCAGTCTGAATTGGGAAGATTCCGATGAGAGCAGAAAGGAGTCGTCTCGGACGCTTGCAGAAGCGGAAAAGTATACAAACTATCTTGATTCGGAATCACTAACCGAACCGATACCTTTGATTCCTTTTCATTCGATTCATTTACATGACCGGAACGATCTCCAATCCTCGATTGCTAGTTCAACTCAGACAGCGGATGAAAAGACGAAGAGCGTCTCCTTGCTCAGCATATCAAAGACTATGAAATTTGGTGGGGAGCCGGAGAAGCGACAGATACCTTTATGGTCAGCAGGATTCTCCGTCGGCTGGAATATCATCAGCGACGAATGTGTCGTCCCAAGGTTCATCAACTCACGCGACGAGGAATTCTTCGCAACACGACAAATCTACAGAATACTCAGACAAATCTGCCCTGCATCGAGCGCCGGCCCTTCCTAAAGCTATTGAATTCAATTCAGATCAGCAAACAGCCGCTATCAATCGTGATAAGTGGTTGTTTGATCCGGTGGAGAGTCTTGTTTTGGAAAGCCTCCCTGGATAGTCCAGATGATGCGCACTGGGAGGATTGTTCTCGCTTACACGAGCTTCTCACAAGCCACATCAATATGATTCAAGATGACACGGATAATGTTGCAAATATCTGTGCGCTAGTAGATCAACACCCGCATATCGCGCAGGTTCGGTACTATGTCCCATTGGTCCTCAAAGAAGAACGCAACGACGAACCTTTTCTCAGCCTACCATGTTATCCTCTTTCGATATTATGTGCAACCGGTCATCTCGAGGGAATTCGAGCATGCTACGAAGCATTTCCGGAATCTATCGGATATGTGGACAAATGGATCGGCACAGCATTGCACTATGCATGCGTTAATGTTGAAGTCGAAGCTGTCATTTTCCTTCTCGATCGGTTTCCCGAGGCTGCAAGGATTACGAACAGCCAGTATCAATCGCCATTGCACTTGGCTTGTTCAGTTCGCTGCTCTCCTCTGGAAAGAAAGGGTTCCTCGCAGCTTCGAATCGTTGAACTTCTTCTGGACATCTTTCCGACAGCAGCAAGACTCGTAGATGAGAATGGATACACTCCGATGCATACGGCTTGTGAAGTTGGAGCACCTGTGGAAGTTCTTGCAGCACTCATTCAATCAAGTTCAGGAGTGTTGCAAATGACTACCAGGAATCTCGAGAAGGCACTACATGTAGCGGCATTTCACAGTGAAAGCACTGAGATTGTTCGATTCCTGTTGAATAAGGATCCTTCACAGGCAGCGGCAATTGATGAAAAGATGCAAACTCCGCTCCACAAGGCGTGCATGGCCGACCCCGTGTCAATAGACATTGTCAAGCTGCTCTTCAATGCATACCCGAATGCATTGACTTTGAGAGACGATAACATAGAAACACCAGGCGATATTGCAGTTCGTCTGGGGCGCACGTCGGCAGAACTCCTTCGAATTTTGGAACATCAACAGTAGATGATACGGAGTAATAACTTAGCTGTA
This sequence comes from Fistulifera pelliculosa, assembly GCA_026008555.1. NCBI lineage: Eukaryota > Bacillariophyta > Bacillariophyceae > Naviculales > Stauroneidaceae > Fistulifera > Fistulifera pelliculosa. The sequence goes on along the minus strand of BROJ01000205.1, from coordinate 139,073 downwards.
TCATCTTGTAGTATATGCAATCAGCAAAACGTAAAACCTATCAAATTTTATTTTGCATATGGAGTCACTAACCTTCTAAATCATTCTTCGCGTGGACTTAATGTGAGAACTGGCGTTTATCGTCCTTACTTCGCTTTCCGTATGGATTGGAAGCCGAGAAAGCATGCCCAGTTCCCGACTTTTCCCGCTCACAAGTTTTTACGCTTTGTATCTTTGCCAAATGCAACATCTACTCGAGGTGGGGTAGTGAATCCAAACGCTGTCCCTACAGCCTGCAAATCCAATTCATGCACGTTGAAGATATCACGGTGCGAGTGACTAGCATACGCAAGCAAGTAGCTTCTGTATGCATCGCGCGCAGCCCGATTCAAATAATAATTGGTATCAATCAGACGCTGCAGCTGCGATTGCACGTTTGCTGTCTTGGGCAACTCATATTCATTCAATGAAACCTTTGCAGCCTGCAAATATTTTAAGAATCCAGTTTCTTCTGGAGTCAAAAATAACAAGGCTCGCCCTGAACCTGTCGCCCCTCGAGCGGTTCGCCCGACGCGGTGAATATATTCCTTTGGATCATCCGGAGGATCGAATTGAATGATCCAATCGACTTCTGGTATGTCTAAACCACGAGCCGCGACATCTGTACACAACAAGGTGCCCGTCTTGGCCCGACAGAATTGAAAGAACGTTGTTGTTCGCTTGACTTGCTTTTGTCGCCCATGAATATCCATAACAGGTACATCAATATAGTTCAGTAGCTCCCCGTGAAACTTGACAGAGTTACAAGAGGAGAAGAAGACCATGATCTTCTTTTTCTTGTTCTTTTGAGAAAAGTCAAAAGCAAAAGAAAGCGCTGGTCCGATGGGCAGGTAACGAATCCTTGCTCCAGACCAGCTGCAGTCGCTAGTTTCGTTTCATTAGGAACGTCCACAAAATAGAGTTTTCAAAGTTGACAGACAACCGAGCCAAGTCCTCCACTTTCTTCGTTTGTGTGGCCGAGAACAGCATAGTTTGACGTTCCTTGGGCAGGAGCTTCAAAATGGCTCTCAAATCATCCTCAAAACCCTGTTCTAGAATTCGATCCGCCTCATCCATTACTAACGCCAATAAGTTGCGATAGTTAAAGCCTTTTGTATTCTGCAAATGGTCTAGAAGACGACCAGGTGTGCACACAATCACATTGACACCTTTCTGCAGTTTCTCTGCTTCCGTCTTGCGGTTGGCACCTCCCATGATCAATCCATACGTATGACTGTGAAACTGACAAAGCTCTTGCAAGACACCGTAAATCTGCATGGCAAGCTCTCGAGTGGGTGTAATTACCACGACACCAGTACCATTCTTGGACGAAAACTTGGCTTGATTCAGCAATTCCAGTGAAGGCAACAGAAAGGCTAAAGTCTTACCACTGCCCGTCTTTGCAGCGCCAATCACATCCTTGCCGGTCAGCAAAGCCGGAATCGCTCGCGACTGAATCTGCGTCATGCGTTCCATGCCCATTTCTTTCAGAGCCTTTTGTGTCTTTTCACACAGCGGCAATTCCGAAAAGAGTTCCTTCGAGAAGAAATTTGGCTTTTCGTCCGTATTATTGTTCGTAACTACAGACTCGACTGGATCCGAGACAGCTGCACTTGCATCCTCCGTCTGTCGCTTGGACTTCTTTTTCTTCTTTTCTTCCTTCGACGCATCATGACTGTCCACAGAAGCCGATCTCTTTCGTGTTTCTTCGGCGACGGCTTCTACTTGTTGTTGCATCTCTCCAGACTTGCGTTTGATCTTTTCCTTCTTTCCCATTTTGAATTTTTCTTGGTTCGTTTTGCGTGATGATTGCAACTCTAGAGCGCTTGGAACACAGTTGCAATAAAACAACGAGGAAAATGAAAAACAGAAAACGTTGCTTTTCTTGAGTTTGGTTGGGGCGGAGGTGATGGACTCATAACCTCTTGAACGACGTCATGTTCACGAGCTAACAATTCCTCTGCAGTCATGAACAAAGTGTCGCCATTTCGTCTGTCCCCTACCCGTCCTGTTGCCGACGCTTTTGAAAAGCAACAACGACAATGGTGCAGTCTTCTCAATAGACGGATAATTATTGCTGTTGAAAGCAGTTGTGCAACCCCTTTCTATTTTCGCAGCACACTAGAGAAGACAAAATAGTAATGATTCGGTCAATTGCCGCCAACGCCTTGCGTCAAGCCGCACGGCGAAGCGTTCCTCTCTGTGCTACTACTTCCGTACGCGCGTTCGCCGCCGGCGGAGCGCAAGTCGATGTTATGGCGTTCGCCAATCCCAATCTCGATGTGGTTCGCTATGAACACAAGAATATCACCTGGACGACCCGACATGTTCAGTATTACTCCGAGTCCTTGGCGATTGGCTTTTTGGAAATGGGCTTCACGGCGGGTGATGTTGTTCTCTCGTGGATGCCGGAGCACTTTTCCGAACAAGTGAGTGTTTTTGATCTGTGTTTTGCTCTCATTATTATTCGCTCGCTTGCAAGCTAGCTACTCACGACTCTTGTTCGCTCAACCATCTCATCGTTTTCTTTTTTGCACTCAATAGATGGTCCTACAATTTGCTTGCTCCAAATCAGGCTTGGTGTTGTATACATTGGATCACATGCTCGCCAAAAGGACTCGACAAAAGCGGAAAAGGCGTTGAAAGCAGCTTTGGAGGTGACCAAAGCCAATATTCTCATAACGCCCGAAGCCACCAATGATGTCAACTACATCAACTTGGTGCACAAGGTCATTCCGGAGCTTCGCATCTTTGACACTTCCACGGGTGCTCCCTTTGTGACGCCTCGTTTTCCGGATTTACGCGTGGCCGTGCACACTGGCTTTGATCAAGACGACAAGTATGGATGGTTCCCACTGCGCCACATGGTCGTGCCTTCGCAGAATCTCGATTCGTTTGTCCCCGCGCCTCCCAGTGATAACACACCTTTGGCGGGTGTCTGGAAAGTGCAAGACGATATCCCTGTGGGCGTCGAAAAGGTCTTGACCAATGCACAAGTCATGGAAAAGAATGCGTGGCCGACGTATTGCTCTATTTTGCAAAAGAAGTTCCATACCGTAGAAGGGTGGGTGTCATCTTTTAGACGACGGCTCTTTTCGTCTTCTCTCGTGCAATTAATTAACAAGACCTTATAGTAGGAATAGCAAAATTTTCTGAAAAGGGTCTCGATACTAGCTTTGTTTCTTCAAACAACAATAGGCACCACTCCTGGGCTTCTTCACTAGTAAAACGACTCGAAAATACACAGGATATACCTAAACTAATAATTACACATTCAACTTCGTCCGTCTCTCGACCTTCATCAATCTAATGCACACGATGCCACTTTGCACTGACTTTCCGAGCCATTCGTGTCAGGAATGAAGTAATAATGCCCGGAGGACGACGTCGATGACTCCGTCGGACCCTGGTGCGGTACACCGATGTGACCCATACCTCTTCTTCTTCTGCACCAGCCAGTTTTTCTTTGGCGGCTTGACGCTCCAACCGATCCGCCATGTCACGCACCATATTGGCGAGTTTCTCCGTGTACATGATCTTGGCGCGACGTGCTTGTGGAAGATTGCGAATCGACGCGGCAGCGGCCTGGACTAGTCGGAGTAAGTAGGCCCCCGTGTTAGAGGCACTCTGTTCGATGAATTGCTCGAGTCGCTCCATTTCATCAAAGACAGCCCGTTCCACGGTTTCAAGTTTCTGTCTCTCTAGTAACGCGGGGCGTTTGAAGGAAAATTGCAGTCTCGAGAGAGGCGCTACGGCGTTCTGCATCAGTTGCAGTGAGCGTTTCCTTGTGGCCTGGGCACCTTGTTCGATTTGGTATTCCATTTTCTCCACGGCGTCAAACACAGATCGTTCCCATTGCTCTGCGCGGGTTTTCATCAAAATATTGTCTTTGTCGTCGCTGTTATTTGAGTAAGAATAAGTTGTCGACGAAGAAGAATAAGCAATGTCATTATTCGTCGACAATTCACTCAATTCCAATTTCGCTTGCTTCAGCATGGCCATGGCGGTGACCATGCCGTCATTGCTGGGAGTATTTTGGGAACTGCGAGGCATCCAAGCCAAAGACGGCTGCAGCTGTTCATCTTTCATCCATGCGGCCGTCAGAAGAAGCGTCGACAATGCGAGAGGTTCGAACAGGTCCGTCGTTGTTGCCGAACGTGAGATCGCGACGCGCGGTCGTTGCGCTTGCTGCGGCACAAAGCCGTTGGCCGACGATAGTAGAAGCGTTACACACAATGCAATTTTCATTTCAGTATTACTATCAATGAAATCAGGAAAGAAGATACAAATGACAGAGAAATGAGCAGCGGTGTATTGACGTTCTTTTGTTTCGGGTGGAGGAATACGTAGATCTTAATGCAGCGGACGCGAGCCGGCCGCGATCTTCAACGAGAACAGAACCATTCCTGGTGCTCTGTGGACCATAGCTCCCTTGGAACCCTAAGCGAAAAACTCGCATTGGATTCCGTTGAAGATCCGGCAACGCCCAATGCTATCTATGGTCTCATCATTCGAAACAATGTAGGTCTAGCTACCGGTAGACTAATCGAAGAATTTCTTCCTAGCTATCACCCGAAACATTCTAGCTAGAGTCAAAGTATTCTTCCTGGGTTTTTATTATTAATTTATTAATAACCCACAGTGTGCAGACATTCCATAAAGACATTCACATCGACTCGTCCCTTCGGATTGCCCTGCTTGGCCATTTCCGCTACCATCAACAACTGTTTAATACCAATTGGCTTGGAAATGGCCTTGGCGATACTCTTCGATTCCTTCTCGCCCATGTGCGCCGCAACACGCAGGACTTCTATGATTTGACTGGGTTGATCCAAGAGTGGAACACTCTGTTGAATTCAAAGGCTGCCGTCAATCCCAAATCCTCCAACAAGTGCGGGACTGAAGTGGTGCCGATCACCAACAAGCGTCGTCCATCGTCGGGAGGCACTTTCTTCAACAAGACGAGTAACGTTTGCAATACGGTATTACTGAAACGAGGTCCAATGGGAACATATTCAATCAAGCGCTCAATGTCGTCCAAGAAGATAATCGACAAGGAAGATTTGTACGAATCCATGAAGGCTTTGTGGATCATTTGGGATTTGGAGGTTTCCGAGTATCCAATCATTTCATCCGCTGACACCATGCGGACAAAGGGGAAACCAGAATCGACCGCGATTTTCGCGGCGATTGCTGTTTTGCCCGTATTCGCTGCACCTTGCAACAACACCGTCATCAGTGGCGTCTTGGAGGATGTGCGGACTTGATTGACAAGACGCTCCAGTGTTCCCATGAACATGTCGAACGAATCACCGTAAGGCACAAATCCGTTGCGATAACATGCCTTGAGTTCCTGTGATTTGGCACCAAATTTGGGTTCTATATCTCCCAAGGCACGTTCAAAGTCTCCAAACTCCAATATCAGCTTTTCGTGTCGGGTGCCTTTTCAAATCCTTGACATCGACACAACGCGTGAGTGCATAGGAAGACGCAGCCTTGACGAGACCTTCAATTTCGGCACCGGAAAAGTTTTGCATTTTCGGCAATTTCCGAGTCGGTCCAGCACTTCGGGAGTAATGCGCTTGGCCTCTCGCATGCTGCGCGTGTGAATTCCGAGAATTTGCAAGCGTCCTTCAAGATCGGGCAGACCAATCTCCACGTGTACTTCCAAACGTCCCGGGCGGAGCAATGCATCATCAATCATATCTTTTCGATTGGTCATACCAATCAACAAAATGTTGTTGAGAGAATCGACACCATCGATTTTGGACAGCAATTGATTGACGACGGAATCCGAGACACCCGTCCCATCCTTGACAGTACCACGCTGTTTGCAAATAGCATCCATCTCATCCATAATGATAATATGCAACATACTTTGATCTCCCATTTCATTTTGTTCTTTTCAGCATCCACAAAGAGTTCTCGGATCTTTTCTTCACTGCCACCGACGAATTTATTGAGAACTTCGGGTCCGTTGACTGCGAGAGAGAGAGAGAACAATAAAGAGTGGGAATAATTATGTGAGTATTGCGCCGGTATAAGAAGAAAGACACATCGTTGTTCTCACACTCACCAATTTTGGGTTCCCTCGCATTGAGCGCTTTCCCAATTTGCCGAGCAATTAACGTTTTACCACATCCGGGCGGACCAAAGAGCAACATACCACGAACATGATTGATTCCCATTTGTTTGATAATATTTGCCGGCCAGATGCGACTCGCAAACGCTCGTCGAAAGATCTGATTGAATTCGGCATCAAGACCCCAATGCCCAATTTTTCGAAATCAAAGTCATTGACAAAGATCGACGACGCGCCACCTCCGGCACCTTCTACAATATGCTCTCCAGTCAATACAAAAGAAGTGGTCCCATCAGCTCGTTTGAATAGAATTTGCGTCGACTGGACCAACTGTCCCATGGTCGCTTCCACAATCGCGGTTTCTCCTCCTTCCTTACTCTTTTTTCTTTTTCGCTGCCACTTTGGCAACCGTCATTTCCAATTTGGTTCCTTCAAAATCAATCGGCATGGCTTGTCCCACCGCCAGTACTTGTTCTTCCAACACGAGCAACACCGTCTGCGCCAAACGCTCGGTATCCAAATCATGCGGCCGCGATCCTTTTGCCGTCGCTGCTTTGCTCAACGTATCGACCGTCAGTTCCAACAGCGCCAACGGCACGGCCGGCCGCGGCAAGGGCAACAGAGTAACACTCGCCGCCAAGGACAATTTCGCAAACCGCCGTTGCAATCCATTCAATGCGACTTGTTCATTCGTAATCCCCGAATTGCCTTCGACGGCATACGGATGTCCGTTGAGTGTGACCAAATGCGCTGTTCCGCCAGAAACAGGCTCTACTTTGTGCTGCGCAAAGAATTGATTCATTTGTGTCATATTGTCGGGACTGATGTAAATCTTGTTGGTGAGCGCCAGTCGGTTGGACGGCAAGTTGGCGACTTGGAGTTTTAGTTTGAACATTGTTGTTGTGTTGTGTTGTGTTTTGTTGTTTGTACGTTGTATTCGTTTGCTATGTACTTGCTGTTTGGTTATTTCACGATTCGAGAATCGAAAGGATAGTATTCTTGAGTCAATCTCAAAAGAGAAACGCAATAACACTTGTTTCACTTTTGAAGCATAACAAAACGACAACCGACAACCGACACAACGGATCCAAAACGAACAAACGCCGTCGTTTTGGTGCGTGGGATTGCATGCGATGACCATGACCTGGAACCGGTACTCGGAGTGTACATTGCAGCACAGTCCGCAAAATGGCACGCACAAGGCACGAGTCGATCAAACGTGTGCCGGATGGACGGAGTCATTCGCGGACGGACGGGACTCGAAGCAGAAGCAGAATACCCATAGCCTTTTGCAAACGACAACTACAAACAACAAACAACAAACAACAAAACCTTACACAAAACGAATGAACGAACGATAACAGTGCGGAACACATTATTCATCCCTCCGCCGTTCATTATTAACTCCTTCATACAATAAATAATAGGACAATGACAACACCCATTACGGGAGGACGAGGTCGTTCCGCTTCCGTAGGAACCGATCCTTTGTTACAGCAACAACAACAACAACAACAACATCAATATTCACCATTGCGTCCCTCGGAACAGAATCATCATTACGGATCCACGTCTCCCTTGTTGCCTCTGAATTCTACTGCAACTACTACGAATACTGTTGAAACACACCATTTGAACAACAACAACAACAACAAATTACCACCTCAACGATCGTACCGCTTTTTACAGTACTTCGCCTACGCTGCCATTAACGTCGTGATTGGCGTACCCGGCTTGTACGGATACGCGTCGGTCATTTTTAATCACCCCGTCTTTCAACCGCACATGAATGCCTTGAGCAAATTGGTCCTTTTCAGTAGTTTCTTGCATCAACTCGCGTTTACGCTCTTTTCCAGTTTGCCCTTTGCCATTGGGATGGTGCAAGATGCTGGGTTGATCTTTTGAGCAGCATGAGTTATTCGATTGCGGAACAATTGACCGAATATTATTCATCCAATACAAAGGCTGACAGTCACCTTGTGGAACGAGCCATTCTGAGTACTACCATTGTACTGCTGTCGGGAGGAACGGCGTGTTTGGGGATTGTTCTCGTGATTATGGGCAAATTCAAATTGGCGAATGCGGTGGCGTATTTGCCCATGCCGGTGGTGGGAGGATACTTGGCCTTTATTGGCTATTTTGTTTCCAAGCGGGTGTTGCATTGTGCATCAGTCAGCCCATGACACAGGTCCAAGATTGGATGTTGTTGACGGAATGGCCATTGCTCAAGTTGGCCTTGCCCGGCTTGGCTTCGGCAGCCATGTTTACATGGATTGCGCGCAGTCCAAAGTACGATGCGTGGTTGCCCATGGCCATGATGGCCGTTCCTGCTGTGTTTTATGCAATTGTTGGAGGAATCACGCAAGTCGGCTTGGACGGTGCTCGCGAACAGGGATGGGTGGGACCGGAAGCTCCCAGTGTGCCCGTCTCAGAGCTCTTTCATCTGGTCGATTGGTCACTGGTTCATTGGTCGTGTGGCCGATCTCTTGTTCACATGGGTAGGGATGGTCTTTGTTGTTTCCTTTGCGTCGTGTCTGGATGTCGCAGCCATTGCTATGGACATGGGAGAAGCTCTCGATACGAACAAGGAACTGGTCACGGTCGGGATTGGCAATGTGTTGTCCGGATTGGGCTTTGGTTTTACGGGATCGTACATCTTTTCGCAAACCATTTTCACGTACCGCACCAATGTACATTCCCGTTGGATTGGAGTGCTTGTCATGGTGGCGTATCTATATGTCGTCACGTCACCCATCAACCTATTGCAAGTGTCACCTCTCTTCTTTTGGGCTCGACATTAATTTTTTATTGGATACGATTTGTTGTACGAGTGGCTTTTGCAAATCCGGCACAAAATATTCCGCTCCGAATATTTCATCGTCTGGGCCACATTCTTGGCCATTCAAGTCGTGGGGATGGATGCGGGTATCGTCCTGGGCATTTTGGTGAGCTTGGTGGATCATGTCGTGACTTCCGCGAAATTGGTGCAAGTAACTCGAGTTTCCAAGAAATCACGCGCCGTGTGGTCTCCCATCGAGTCCAAGATATTAAACGAACAAGCCTATCACTCCCAATTTCCCAAAGTGGTGGTACTGGAAATCATTGGAACAGTCTTTTTGGTAGTTCCTTGCAACTGTTTCAAAGGATGTTGGAAGAAACGCATTTGAGTTTCGGTGACGATAATGATACGTCGTCGCATCATCCTTTTCGACAGGCGAGTTGGCAATCACCGCACACCAATTCAACTGCCTTGACACAAATCAAATCTCCGAAGTCACCCGTCTCCGGAAATGGATCCGTTTCTTCTTCTCCTCATCGTACTGCGTTGCGCCGCCCACCTAAATATATTGTGTTGGACTTGACGCAACTGTCAGAATTGGATGCTTCGGCTTGTCGCGGTTGCTTTCTGCAGTTTGTCAGCATATGTTCGAAACACAATATATTGGTGTGTGCTGCAGGACCCTCGCAACGCACAGATTGGATGTTGAGAAGTCACAATGTATGTTATTCCAACGTTCAAGAAGAAGAAAAGCTCAAGGCCCAATGTTTGCAGTCAGGAACGCAACAACGTTCCAGCATTGATCACATGCTTGTCTTTGTCACGACTCTGGAAGCTCTGGAATTTTGTGAAACAACCTTGCTGCAACGTGCACACCGAACCACTGTGATTTCACCTTTACAACGACGTATTCAACAAGGACAAGCGCTGACTGTAACATCGATTTTTCAAATTTTGCTGGATGCTACGGACGAAGAAGAGGAATTGTTGAAATTATTGGACAGTGGTCGATATCACGATGAAATCTCATTGAAAACGGGGATGTCGTTTTGCGAAGGACACTCACGCAGACGCATTTTATGTGGTGTTACAAGGAAGTGTTGCCATTGTGTCGTCCTCCAGCACACATCGACGAAAATCGTTCCGACAACCCTTCCCGGGAAATACTACAACGACTACAATCCCGACAACAACCGCGGTAACGCCACGAATGGATCCCAAATTAGCGGCTAATGCGACAAGCGTTTGGCCCACGGGCGGTGTATTTGGTTTTGTGGATTTCTGGTTGCAACGTCCTCGTGTCTTTCAAGTCGTCTGTTGCACACAAACGCCAACCGTGTGCGCTAAAATGACACATTCACATTGGAACCTGCTGCAACAAGAGAACGAAAACTGGCAGCATTGGTGCAACGAGTCTTATTGAATGCGAGTGTTGCTGATTTGGCGAATTGTACATGTAGTGAAACGTAATAAGGGAATAGTCAATTTTGAGACGATTGTTTGAGAACGATCGTAGCGTTTTGTTGAGGAATATGCTTCTATAGTGCATTTTCTGTTTTTAAGATGGTGATGAATTGTTGTCTTTGCTGCTGCATTACTACTACTAGTTCCATTCGCTTGTTGTTCTTCTATCCTTTGTGTATGAAACTCGCGGAGCGGTTCGCTGAAAATATAATGCCCCGAAACAACACCCACGCCTGCGGCCACAAACAAGTGCAATAAGCTTCCAGGCCCTGTACGAGTACGACGGAAGCCCGGCCGCATGCCAATGGCACGCAAGAAACCTTGCCAATAGAGGGACATGTCGGAAATTCAAATTTAATGAGCGAAAGAAAGAAGTTTTGATGATATGAAATGCTTTGAAAGAACGTTTGGTTTCTTTCACGTTTGTGACAAACAAGGGCAAAATAATAACTCCGCTCCGCGCTTGCTCACCGCATTCTTTCCTTAGGCAATAAACCGCACCGGTATCCGCTACACTCATGAAATTTAGTACGTGAAACGTGCCGTGACTTTTCCACTCGCTCTAATAATCTCATTCAGCTAATAACTCGCACAGCTTTAGCTACAGGAAATATTACTGACGCAACTTTACATAGAGTAGACTACGAGACAGGCTTCTTCCACTTTTCACAGGCGACGCTGGTACCCCAAGCCACTCTGTGTTGAGATGCTCTCTCCCAACGTCCTTGTCTTCTGCTTCGCGAGGTTTGGACCACTTTTTCTCCTTCTTGACTCCGAGCAACGCATCGCTATCTCCACCAATCCAGCCCCGTGCTTCGTATTCAGTCCTTTTCGGGCTTGTCAGGGACTCCATATGTAGACTCGTCCACACTTTCACTTGCTTCTGGAGTCTCAGCCACAGGTGGGGCGGATGGTCCATCTTTGATTTGTCGTTGCGTCGGACATTTTCGATCCCTGGTCTTCACTATCTGCATCTTCGGGTATTTTAGTTGCTTGTTGTTGAGGCGAAGAGATGTTGATCGATTCTATGCTAGGCTTCGACCCGGATTGATTCCACTTTCGAACAGGAGACAAGATAGCACTGCCACCAATCCAGTCACTGCTTGCTTTTTCTGATGCCGACGATACCGGCTTCTTCCACTTTCTAGTAGTCGTAACGGCTGGACTTCCGAGCCAGTCGGTGTTCAAATGCTCTCCTCCAGCGACGTTATTTTCTTGACGAGTCGTTGGCTTTGACCACCGCCTCTCTTGTTTAACTCCCAACAACGCATCGCTATCTCCGCCGATCCAACCTCCATGTCTCATTCCTGGAACACCACCTTCCGGTTTGTCGGGTACTCCGTACTCGTAGTCTTGTTTGTCTCCCGTTTCGCTGGGTTCTGGAGTTTCCGCGATGATTTGAGGCTTTTGCGCTTTCTGCTGCGTCAGTTCTACAAAGTTTTCAGACATATCCTGTTTTCGGTTCCAACTTCACTGGCATCTTTACTGTCCGAGACGGAAACATCTGCGTGTACCTGCTTTGTCTCCGAGAGTTTGGATTCTTGTAACCGAGCAGAAGTCTCGTCTACAGTTTCACCACTCGGCTTCGCTTGAGATTTTGTGTACGTCTTGACAGGGGACGACGCAGCACCGCCAATCCAGTCAATGCTTGGCTTCTCCGGTGCCGCCACAACCGGTTTCTTCCACTTTTGGCAGGCGACGCAGGCACGCCAAGCCAATCGGTATTCAAATGCTCACCTCCAACCTCGTGTTTTTCTTCACGAGTCGTAGGTTTCGACCACTTTTTCTCCTTTTGGACACGTAGCAGTGCATCACTGTCACCACCAATCCAACCCCGTGCCTCATTCCTGGTACTCCACCTTCCGGTTTATCGGGTACTCCGTATTCGGAATCTTGTTTGTCTCCCGTTTCGCTGGCTTCTGGAGTCTCGGGGATGCGATGTGACAACTCTTTTGCTTTCACCTGCGTCTGTTTCACAGAATGCTCCGAGACATTCAGAGTCTTGGAGCTATGATCAGTTTCACTGACATCTTTACTATCCGCGATGACTGTCGCGGAAGCAATTCGCGAAGTGCTCCGCACGGATCGTTCCGACGGATCCTCGGGTGCTTGTTGAGGCGAAGATAGCTTGACCGCTTCAACGCTCGGCTTTGACCCGGACTGTTTCCATTTTCGGACAGGAGACAAGATAGCACTGCCACCAATCCAGTCACTGCTTGCTTTTTCTGATGCTGATACAGCAGGCTTCTTCCACTTCTTTACAGGCGACGCGGGCACTCCAAGCCAGTCGGTGTTTAAGTGCTCTCCACCGACATCGTGCTTTTCTTCACGACCCGTAGGCTTTGACCACTTTTTCTCCTTTTTAGCTCCTAGTAACTCGTCACTATCACCGCCGATCCAGCCGCCGTGTCTCATGCCTGGAACACCACCTTCCGGTTTGTCCGGAACACCGTACTCGCAATCTTGCTTTTCTCCAGTCTCGCTGGGTTCCGGAGTTTCGAGACGAGACGAGGTGCATGATTCAGCGTTTTCTCCTCCTTTGTTTCTACAGAATGTTGCGAACTGTCGATTCCTTTGGTGGATGCTGAGTGCGCCTTGACGAGAGGAGAAACAACATCACTGACTACTACAGGCTTTTTCCATTTCTTTGTGGGAGAAACACTCGGACTTCCCAACCACTCGGTATTGAAATGTTCTCTTTCATTGCTGCTGTCTGCTGCAGCAGGTTTCGACCACTTTTCTCCTTCTTGACGCCGAGCATGGCGTCGCTGTCCCACCGATCCATCCTGCATGACTCATGCTTTGTCCCTTCTCGGGCTTGTCGGGTACGCCGTAGGGCTTTCTTCTTCTTCTGTTTCGTTTGTCATTGCGATGTTAATGTTATTGAGATGATTGAAGGGTTTGCTCGATTTGCTCTCGTTGCGATATCAACAACAACCACAGCACTTTACGGAAAACCTTTTGTTGTTGAAACAAATTCGGAGAAAGAGAAAGAGGCATTTGTGTGTGACCTTGTGTGTCACAAGGAGCAAGGAGATCTTGTCCCCTGTTCCATTCGGTTACGTTCTGTACTTTATAGGACGTATACTCCGTCGAAACGCTATCAATTTAGCCTGGTTCGTGTTTATGGTTCGTTGCGTGTGTGCATTGATCTGTACTCAGGCGTCTGTACCTCGTCAGCATCTGGTCTGTCGGTTGTACGTCCACACGATGATGAAGGACGCGCACGGTTCCATTTGCTGCAATGATTTCATTCAGCGACAAAGTGGATCATTCCTCTTGTATTCCTTCTCATCAATTGAAAACAGAAATAGATCCTCTGCATGAGAATGCGAGAATAGCCAGAGCTTTGAAACGAACAAGCAAGCAAATATCATGAATGCCCCTGCTCTGACGTTTGTGGAAGCCACCGAGGTGAGTACGTTCGTGTCGTTTAGAATTTACAAAGAAATGACGGGTATTATTATATTTTTCCAATGAAGGATGCTAGTTCTACATGAGATTGCTTACTTCTCGTGTTCACGCAACGCGTGGTACATTGTGAATTGTGGTGAGAAACATATTCTATATGCAGCGGAGGAAAAACAAAATAGATCGAATCCATGTTCTCTTTTTTTCTTTCTTTCAAAACGAGTTTCCATGACGAGAACAAACGCAACCAATTGTTAGACTCTTTGGACTGAATTAAATAGACCATGTCGACACCTTTGTGTACGCTAGATAGTATCTGAGAAACGTTTGTGAGAAAGAGAAAGTGGATTGAATTTCTGGCGTCGTCGTTACTTTCAATTGCTGTAAGGATACGCTCTCTCTTGCTGTACTCACACTTCACTCGTTCCCTTACAGACTGACATTACGGTCGAATTCAAGCCGCTGGTGGAACCAGGAGTTGTCTATAAGCTTCAGTGGAAGAACTACGCGCAAGATTGGCTCTCCGCAGCTGGCAATGAGAAAAGGTGACTCCCGGAGGCAATTTGACAACCAAGGCAATCGCTACCAATTTAGAGCCAGGAATACGTACTGTGTGCGACTGGTTGTTGTAGACAGTGCTACTGGAGTGGAAAAGGGCCCACCGGGAAGGAACTTGTATTGGACACGGAGCAGGTGGGATGCACGCCCAAAACAAAGAATGGTTGCTTAATTCTTTGATATCGTTTTTGTGGGCTTCACTAGATATCGTCAATGCAGGTTGCAGTGTGGAGCGAATGCTCTTGCTAGTAGCCAGAAGGCTTCTGTAAAGAGCGAGAAGCGACGACGGATATAAAATAGATAGTTTGAACTTGTAAAAAACCGCGCTTTCACAACTACGAATGCCGACTTCTAGTCCATTAATAATATCTCAGCTCTACATAAAATAAAAGCGCGCCATAATTCGTGCCCAATTCCAGCCAAATCCCAGCGGATACCCCACGAGTATCGCACAGTAGCAAACCACAACGGCAACAATCGGAAACAAAAGACCTCGGTATGCGACAGGAAAGGTAGAGCTCTGTATCCCAAATGCGTAATGTACCAGTACCAGCTCAAAGCGCCTGCGTAGATTGAGTTGGCAATGACCAAAGACAACAGCCCTTCCTGCAAAATGACGGGAAGAAGGAAAAATTGGACCACGTCTGTTGTTGGATGCGCAACCGTGAGTATCAATTTTATCATAAGCGAAACAAATTACACATGCGACTTACACAAGAGTACAAAGACCGGAAAGAATGAGTTGCAGTGAATATCAAAGGCGTACAGCCATTCCACTTGCTGCCGCACATGGCTACTCGATTGTTGCACAACGAGTTGCCGGTTCGCAATCTCTCGGCAAATCGTAGCAATCAAGAATCCCAAGCCTAGCCAGTTCCACAGTACGGTATACAGCAGGAAAGAGATAGCTCCGTGTAGAGATTCGAAAGGCCACCGCATAAGCGATTCCAGCTACAACGAGAAAGACTCCTGCATGGCTACAAAGGCCGGATCATCACGCGCCCAATGATTTTTGGTCTGTTTCCGATAATAGCTCGTCTTGTACACGACTTGCGGACGCGTCGATATTAATGTTTTCATTTGATCCAAAGCCGACTGAATATCCATTTGTCGTACATCCGTCAATCGTTGAAAGTATTGCAGGTTCGCTGCCGGCATACTCGATCGTGGTGCCGGATTGGCCAGTGGATCGGCGCCCGACGGGACGGCCAGTCTCGATTTTCTAGAGTGCGCGGCTTCGGAAGTCATTCTTTAATTGATCTTTTGAAAGTTATACGTTGCAAGGATATGTTAACTACCTATCTCGTTGTAAGGTTTTCAAGAGTTTTGCTTTTGGCTCGACGCCGTTGTTGCGCTCTCAGGTCGTGCTGTGCAGCTTATTCATTCATCGCTCATCGCTGTATTTTTTCCAACGTGTCACGGGTACCGGTACGGTTATGTAGGTAATAGTGCGAAACCTGACACGGGAGCATGTCACGCCGGCCGGCTATTAGCAAGCGGCACTCACCCTCAAGCGCGGAAAATGCGCGAGGAGGAATAAATGAGCGACCGCCGTTTTGGTTTTCAATACAATGCAATGATCAACAACATATAGACATTGAAGCAGTGATCGAGATTGTTATTTTTATTTAGATTCAGCTTCATGGACACTCCTGCTGCGTCTTGGCCAAATGGCCATTCCGCCGCATCTACCGACGCCAATTCTGCAAACCCTTCGGAACCTCAAGAAAACAGTGTCCGCACGGAACATGCTCTAATCGATGAGCAATCCCAATGGAAGGCATATTTGCCGTTCGACGGTATAATAGGATATACAGAAGCCGTGAACTTGTTCGACTATATCGGCAGCAAAACTTCCGTCGACAAGACACCCGTAATCAAGTTTGATCCACAGAAATGGCCTCCAACGCAACAAGGGATGAAAGCTCTCATGAACGCTCTTCAACTAATTGCCGAAGATTACGGAACCAAATTACGGCACAACGGTGAAGGAATATTTATATGCAAGTATGGTTCTGGCTATCGAAAAGGCAAAAGAGAAAAGCGGAAGGGGAATCCGACAGTATGGCAAGGATGGTCGCAAACGAGGTCGAGTCTCTTATACGAGCAAGGACACGACTGGCAACTGTCGCTGCCATCTTCGACTGACTCTCAAAATTGGAAAAACGGGGATTCAACAAATCCCTGAATGTATTTATCTGGTCCCTGCTGGCAACCCATTTCACACGCATCATCCAAAGCCGGATGACAATGGAGCGCCAGCCATTCGCACGCGGGTTTTGCTGGGTGGTACTGTGGATAGGAGCCAAGAAGGCCAATCCGTTATCCTTCAACCACCTCGGGGTCCCACTTACACACAGCTACGGGTCATGTGCCGTGCCACATTTGAGGAGCTGGATCGCATGTGCTCCAACACAAAGGTCACAAATGTGGTGCACCAAGGGCTATGTCGAATTGAAGAAAGATTACGCCGGTATCATTCGGCAACGACACTCAAAGAAAGGAAAAGAATATTAGCAGGAAATTTGGATGACGATACGTTATAATTATCACCTCCTATTGGAAACCTTGAGCAACGCATCCAGCATACGAACAGCAGTAAATAAATAGTATTGCTAGGCCCGATTGGACCTGTTTTTTTGATTGACAGTAACTCTGACTTTTAAATGTGGATTTTGTTGTAGTGAACTGTGTCATGATGATCAAATTCGATCTCGAAATGTACAAAAGCTACAATTCAAGATGGACAAGCTTCATTATTTGATGTATGTCGAATACATATTTTAATCTTCCATTGCATCCCGATCTTGCTTCAGTTTCTTCTGAGCGGTATATATGAGAGACTTGACCATTGCTCTAACTTGTGCATCTGTCATGACTTGCGAATTCTGAATAGCGTTTTGTATAACAATTGTGTATTCCGGCAATATGCTGTTGAGCCACAAGAATCCGTTTACCCCAATGGCAACTTCGAATTCGAGTTTGGCAGCCGAAAGTTCTTGCAAAACAACGCTGTCAGGCTGCAACAATTGACGCGCCAAACCTGTTGATATTCGAATCAAATTTCCACCTTTTAGCTCGCCGTAGCATCCCTCCGATGTCATCCAATCTTTTCTCGGCATTCCGGCATCATGTGGTCCCAACAAGCAAGATAACGACGGCTCGAGCAAACCATCATTCAAAGACGAGACTCTTGCATACACAACTTGACCGACCTGCAAGTGCGGTTTGTTGCGTTTTGTGGCACCTTCGAACGACAAATTGGATAAAATCGCCAAATGCGAAGCTCCTATATTGACGCGATAATAGTCTCCGCCGTTCCCATCTTGTCCCATACGATCCTCAACGATGCCCACGACTCTGTCTTCGGGATGAGGTCGGTAGCGGGAGTGATTGGTTTGAACAAAGAATGTGCTCTTGTTCTGTTTGGACAGCAATCCAGCCAGCGTCGCGTATACTTGTTTGGACGACGCATCGTACCGAAGTCCTGTTCCTAATTTGGAGGAAAGGGGATTTGATCTGTGACATTGTCACCGGGTAATACGACAATATGCTGAGTGGAATCGTTTTTCGATGTTTTCGCCATTGTAATACAATGGAATGTGTGTTTTCTAAAGAGCAAAAGTGATTGACAGCGACAACGAAAAATAATGGAAAAAATGTAGGGCGTCGTTTGAAGATGGATTGATCGACAGACGTATTAACCTGTAACTTTATTACACCACAAGAATGACTCTAACCGACATCATCAAACCTGTGACATCTTCTCGAGTACATAAAACCTTACAGTACTGGTAATTGTAACTTTAACTGTACGTACACGATCGGATGCCACATGCCACAATGCCACGCGGTGCACCGCGCATTATTATTTTGTTCGGTGAATTCCTTCGATAAGAAACTCTTGATGATCTCCAATCAAGCATCCAATTGCTTACCTGATTGATTGATTTGTGGGAAAGTCTTGATCGTCTGTGCTCGTCGAAATTCGCAACAGTGTTCTTTGTAGTGGGACTTTTCGGTTCGCGGCAATGGGCGAACAGATAATAAACTCGCGACGACTAGCGCAATCAGGCGAGAATATTGACGGTATAATGGCTCTTTTGATCATGATGATATTTATTTTCTGTGCTGCGTGGTATGTTTTCTGTTGTTTTATTGCCTGTTATGTTCTAGAGTAGCCGTCGAACGCGTTGACTCATTTTGCTGCTTACCAGGGCTCCGTCGTGCATAAGGAGATGCTATCGTCAATCGGATACGAATAGTCACGGGCGACGATCGTCTGCGATTGATCCAAGGATGGAAGCGGAAATAGAAATGTTCCGTCGCATGATGGAGGAAGCTGCCTTATCTATTGCGCCGCGAGAGGGCATGGCAGCGGATGCTCGGCGCGAATACATTTTGAATTGCTTAATGACCAAGGTACGTCCTCTTCTGTTTCTTCTCCTACAAGTTGACACGCACACATCATTTCTAAAACTACGTTTTGATACTTTTAGCACGTTATTTCTGCTGATAAAGAAAGCGCCGAGAACAAAGTCACGACAGCAAACGAAAGAGACGACGTCGTTTTAGATTTAAAGAAAAGTCGCGAAAATAGTGAAGATGGAGAGGACGACCCCGCAACGACATGTGCTATTTGTTTGAGTGAATACGAAGACGGCGACGAGATCTCGTGGTCACACAATCCGAACTGCTCCCACTTTTTTCATAGGAGTTGTATAGCAGAGTGGCTTCTGTCACATGAAGAGTGTCCATGCTGTCGCTTTGACTTTTACGGTTTGATGAGGATGATGAGAGGGCTGATCTGGAAGGCGGATCGCGTGATGATGTACGCGTGGTAGCACCTGTAGGCACGACTGACATGGAAGAAGTGAATGCAGATTTCGCTCGAAGTATACAGCTCTTTTCGAAATGGTTGCGAGCCGTCGGTCTGTCACTTCGGATGGTAGAATCGAAAACGAAGCCCTGAATCGGGCAACTTCCTTTTGGCAGCGTTAGGAACGCCAGTTAGCAACAACGCCACCTCAGAGAATGCAGTCAACAGTCAAGAGCAATATATTCCCGCGAGTGATCAAGCAGAACCGAGCACAGCACGGGAAGCGGATGTATAAACGCCAGCTACTATCATACATGTTTCCTTAAAAGAAAGCGATCCGAGTTTTGCCCGACATGATTTTGTCGCGAATATAAGCAAGTTTGACCTGGTTTTGTTGCTACTATTTACAAGACGGAACTCGCGTTGAGGCTGCGCCATTTTGACTAGCTGAAAGAACTAGTCAATTTTCGCTCTCATCTCTCATTATAGAGAACTTGTTCCTCAATTCGGTTACTGTCTTGAATTCCAGATTGCCCACTGTAGGACTCTAGGTCTCTAGAGTCTAGAGATATGGGATAGGCATAATTAACCGTGGATCGTAAGCATTAGTTGAATTCCCTTCACTCTTCATTCGTGCATAAAATGCAATAAGGTGGCATCATAGATCGAACGCTCACTGTGTCAACTGACATTCGCGACTCAACAGCATGCGTGATGCAAGAAGATATATACTGGTAGTGTTTACACTATATCTTCTTCGTGATGAGCGCTGAATGCTGAAAATGTCCAGCGTCCAGCTCAAAATTCAAATCCTTCCAGCCATGTACATTGTGCATAATGTGTAATGTGCATCTCCGATCCCGATTATGCTGCGTTAAGATGGTTCAAGGTTGCTATCTGCTGTGCCTGCTGTGTGCTGTGTGCTGATTGCTGATATTTGATATTTCTGTTCCTAATTTCGTACAGTACTGGTAATGCCGAATGAGTCTTTACTCTTTACCCTATAACTCTATAGACCAACATACTTCCAGTACTGTACAGTTTTCACAGACCAAAGGACTACGTACGTACTACATACGACATACGAACTACCAGTACCCAGTACGAACTACAGGCTACAGGTTACAGCTAATATGCTACGAACTACGAACCACGAACCCATGAAAAAATGAAGCGTAAAACGCAACTTTCATTACTCAGGACTTATGCTTTGAACTCTTCGATCAGTAAAGTTACTCTATCTCCTATTCATTTGGAGAACTGGGTTTGAAGTTTGAAGGCTTAACGCAAATGCCTCAAGGCGGATTGGAAAGACTGTGCAGAACAATTGATACAAGAAAATCATAATACTCTAGAGGTGCGTTTTGTGTTTTTGTGTGCAGTCTTTCATTGTCTACTGTCTGCGGTACACGCAATCGGCGAAACTAAAAACAGCAAACCGCAAACCCACTGGTTAGCAAGTACATTATTTCGTACTCAGAGTTTTACCGATCGACGGTCATCGCGACACGTAGGCACTAGGCACAGAAAAACCAGCGCTTCGGCTTCGGAGCACTTTTTCTTCCGAAAGATCATCAAGCATCACCTAACACCTCACAACTCACAACCAGCCAAAAGACTCGAGCTTTCAGCCAGATTATTATTTTCAAAAGTCAATTACGATGGCGCGTAAATTACTCTTTAAGACCCCAAGATGGTGGATCACGCCTTCCCAAACTAGACCGACTGTTGACAACAAAGCACCGAGCGGAATTTCCGTATCGCAGGAGGAGACTGCTTCGTATTCATCTAGTCTCCCATATTCGGTGAGTGTTCTGGACGATTTTCTCTCCCAATGTGGGACAATCCTGTGAATGCTACAGAGTATGCTGTTATCAAGAATGCCAGCCCTTTTCTGGTGCTACGAGATTACAAGATCCTAAAGCAGCCAACAGTCAAATTGTCAGAAACGTCAAGACGCTGCTGAATCCAGCAAGACCGCACTCGACGCCACAGAATATGCTGGTGATATGCGGCGAGGAATCTACCTACGATGATGACCTTACCGTAGACGAGATGGATTTTATTACCGACTTATCAGAATGTCCTCGACCTAATCGCCGTCATTCTTCGCGGAGCACACCAGCGGATGATGCTTTACTTGATTTCATTGTCGCGAAGGCGCTGCAAGAGGAGGAGATCTTTCGTCTCGCATTGAAAAGAAGTTTGTATGATGTATGAACGGTATCCCAACTACTTCCGACCAATTGGACCACCTCTCCTCGGAATAATTTCATCAGTATAAAGAGATGCTCACAGTGTTGCTATGTTGATTCACAATCAATTCCGTTCGCGTGACTCTCTTCGTCTCGATTGGTGAGCGAACGAGTTCACTAGAAGATATTGAGATTGCTTCCAACATAGAAGATGAACTTATTATTAAAGACGATACTCAAATAAGAAACTTGTCGGTGCTCAATTCATTGTCGTCATCCGTTTCGGCTATCATATCCAACATCGCATGTCGGGCATAACGTTGACGCCCTGCGTCTCGAAAATTTGTTTACGCGGCTGATATCGCGTTCTAGTAGCTCCAGCGCTCCTGGGTGCTTGCAATCCACAGCCTGACCAAAGTCGATGAGAACAACTTGTAACTCGTCCGCATCTTCCTCGGACAAAACGCAACTTTGATCTCGGATGGTACGTGCAGGGGCAATTAGTATGTTGTACTCACTCAGATCGCCGTGTACCAGGCGAGCGCCGGAATACAGTCTGATGATTTTGATGAGTCAATGACAATCGTTTCAATATAGAATATACCAACACAAAGTCTTACCTCTTTAGTGCTGTCAAAACTTGTTCATACAACGTAGACCAACGCGTGCTACCCTTCGTAGATCGAGCTCGCGTAATTGTGGCGCTGGCCAACCGTCTTCGCCTATAAACTGCATAAAAAGATGTTTTCTTTCACCAAAATAGGAGAAGGTACAGGTACCCCTGCGCGCTCAGCTCGGACATATTTCGAATTCTTTTTCAGCCCACAGGGCCAGTTGCTCGCGAGGAGATGCCTTTCGAAAGGATTCTTTTCTATACCGTGGGTCTCCATCCACGTAATCGCCCTCGCCCGAAACTCCTGGATTTTCTTGAAAATTTTAACGGCGACATCAGGACCTCCTCAACACCATCGGCATGATGGATCATTGCCTCTTTCCTTCCTGGACGATGCCATTCAAGTGCTCGATTACACCGTTATTAATTGCATGTGTAATGCATAATCGAACAGAAGGATCCATCCCCGCTTTGTATTATCAGCATCTGAATTCGCACGTCCCGTACCGTGAGCAGCCACACCTTTGTGTAAACTACTCTTTTCAACGAGCTCATGAAGGAATTATAGGCCCGGTTACCAACAATTACATCGTCATCATAGCGTTGATCAAGACCGAGCCGATGAGCATTCGAAAGACCATTCAACTCGACGTCATGTTTGGTCCTTATTTCATTGCCCGGCCCGATCACAGAGCTTTGGTTTTGCCTAGCCCATTCATGCCTATTGGCATTATTCATTCGAAAACCAGGAACTTGGTCCTGTGCTTCTTCCGCGTCCGTTGGTGATAACCTGGGTGTATTCCTTCGCAAAGGCCATGCATCCATCTCTGCTTGGACCTCGGCTCGAGTTTTGATTCGGACATTCCCGGTCGAGTTGTCTCGCCGTTGACGAGTCAACAAAGCTTCCCTTTCTTGTTCTTCTTGTGCAAGCTGTATAGCAAGCTCCATCGATCGTTTGCGTTCTTCTTCGTCCGCTTCAAGTAGTGCATTTTCAATCGCTTGTTGGTCTTCAAAAGAAATTTCCTGGAATTGACGCGGCGCCTCCGGCATAGAAGCTGCAGGTGGTGGTTTTACTGTGTCGTCGAACCTATAGTCACTCTGATCACTCTCTAATATGCCGTCCTCGCCGTTGTCCTGGGCCGTTTGCGATGCGTCTTGCGTATTGGAGAATGAATTTGAAGCGGTAGACTCCATGAGTGACAAGCGAAGCGCTTGTTTCAAGTCCTCATCTTCCTCACCGTCAATAACTCCAACATCATCAGCCTGAGTCTCAATTTTAGAGCGCTCAATGGCTAATAACAAAGCCTGGTCTTCCTCCTCCGACTCCGAACGGATTCGCTTGCTGTCTTCTTCCTCCTTCAATATCGAGGCAAAACTTGCCGCAAGGGGTTTGGATTGGGTCGAGATGCCCCAGAATCCATTTCCTGTCTTTCCTTCATCCATGGTCGTCTTTTTCGCATCCACACGATCGATCAATAGATCGTTTTATGAACATCCATCATCATCTTCTGATCGTGTCGTGGGCCGTTCTCACATTATTATTTTCTCTTTTCTCGTCGTCTCGTCGAAGGTTGAGGAAAAAAAGGGCGTACACAAAGGCGATACAAACACATAATGTCGTAGCGCGATTTGCAGGTAGGCAATGATGTGGAACCAGTGTTGGTGCGACAACTCTTACACCACTCGACACTCGAGGGAACGGCTATCCTACTCAAAATACCTATACTGATGAGACAGACGCCACGACGTCGTTCCAGCCAAGCAGAGAGTTGAACGTGTTTGAATCACCACCCAACCGCAGCCACTGTCAACCATGGGAAGCAAAAAAGGAGTCTACGTCAAAGAGAGTTATAAAGCGTTCTAATCATCATTAGTTTCGAAAGCGATCAATCAAACAATAAACGTGATCGTTCCGTCAAAAGAATAGCTTTAGGAAAGCGAGAACGGAAGTGATCATCAATTGAACAATAAGTTTGAGCGTTCCGTTGAAAGAATACCTTTTAAAATCAAAATGGTTGCTCAAAGGGAACGAAGAAAAAATCGAGGATGTTGCAGCGCTACGGTTGCTCCGTTTCGTGGCACTTCGCTCGCTTTGGCCGTTTTTTCGTAATACAGCTGACGATGGGATTTTCACCTCAGACTGCAAACCGCTATTCGGTGAAAGTGAATTCGCCGGTTTCGAATAAAATGTTGTACGGACGAATTCAATTGAAGAGAACGCCAAACACAATAATTCAACAAATGAGTCCGACAGAAGAAGCCGTCGACGCCGTTCGAACAAATAGTTCAGACGGAATCCCTCCGCCTTTTCGGTCACTTTGGAAAAGAGGACTACTCGTACAAAGAAGCAATCCTCAGGACACTGGGATGGGTTAGTCTAGCCACTGCTTTCGGTTGTGTTTTGTGGGTCGTAGGCGGCTCGAATGTTGGTGAGGAGTTCTTTGCCGGATACCTTGTTGAGCAGAGTCTTTCGGTAGACAATCTGTTTGTTTTTCTTTTGCTCTTTGAATATTTCAAGGTGCCTGTGAAATTGCAGGATCGAGTGTTAAATTGGGGTATTTATGGAGCTATTGTCATGCGAGCTGTGATGATCGGTTTGGGGCGGCTGCTCTGCAACAATTTCACGCCATATTATTAGTATTTGCTGGTATCTTAATCTACGGCTCTGTCAAGTTCTTCATCGGGGACGAAGGAGAGGAAGAAGACCCTAGTCAAAACACAATTGTCAAGTTTTCGCGGAGTCTTATACCGTCGACGGATGAGTTCCACGGCAAGAAGTTCTTCACGATAGAGGACGGAATCAAGAAAGCAACTCCTCTATTTATTTGTATGATTGCGGTTGAAATCAGCGATGTTGTCTTTGCTGTTGATAGCATTCCTGCAGTCTTCGGTGTCACAGAGGTGAGATTTATTTTGCTGTGATTTGATACTGTCTTGGAAGCGTTCTCCTGTATCTCACGCCTCTCTTTATTATTCAGAACCCAATGATCGTTTTCTCTTCAAATATGTTCGCTATCATGGGCTTACGGAGTATGTATACCATTCTGTCAAAGGCCGCAACCGATCTCAAATATCTGGAACCAGCGGTCGCCCTTGTCTTGGGTTTTATCGGTTCGAAAATGGTTGCTGAATACTTTGGATACGAGGTTCCTACCAACATTGCCCTTGGCGTTGTTGCTTCACTGCTAGTTTCAGGAGTTGGTGCATCCGTTTGGGAAAAGAAACAGCGGAAAGACGAGGATCCGTCTGAATAAAACGACCGTTTTGCCTTGTTAAAAAAAACTTGCTAAAGCTGCTACGATCCACGATAGACTAACCGCTATCCTATAATTTTCATTTATCTTATATGAACATGCTACGTCTGCTGCTAGTGATATGCATGCCTGCTTGGAATCGTGCGCATGACGAATGATGGAGAAGATGCACATAAGCCCAAGTCCGTGCGGATGCCAAACATCAATAGATAAATGGTAATGGATCATAGAAGTACGACAAAAGATTTTCAATCATACTTTAACTCATTATTTGGTGATGCACTCTTATTCCTGGCAATTCATTGAAAGTGAATCAAAGAATCGAGCAGGGACACCCGCCGCTTGCCTGTGGTGCATTGGAGGCATTCTCCGCGTTTCTTCCGCTATTGGGTGTTGCTATTCCACTGGCCAGCTTTTTATCTTTCGTTTCGCCTTGAGAGTCGACCGTCGGCTTTATCGATACATTGATTGGTGTTGGGTGTGTTTTGAAAGTTGGTATTTGCATATCTTCTAACGTTCGTGCGTCGGGCATTAGAAAGCCTTTCCCCATACATACCAAACGTAAATTATCCCCGGTCGCACATGGAGGAGCATCTAGGATTGCATTGATATGCAAAGGAAAAACGTGAGGCGCCATATACTTTGCATGCAAAGACGTGCTGACGTTACGTACCTTCAGGCCATGCTGATATAAGTGCTCCTTTAACCTCGCCGACTGTATCACTAGGATTGCACTCGATCGTGACAGCCAAACCATCTCGGTTGGCAAAAGGAATCGTAGTGTTATTTTGTTTGGGTCGTACGTGAAAGATGGTCTAGACTTTTTCGATGACGAGACGATAGGGGCCGCTGGGCCTGCCTTGATCTCATCAGCCTGCTCAGTTGATGCTTCTAAATTTGCGTCAGCATTACCTTCTTCATCCTTGCTCTCTTTCGGTTTATTCAAGCTACCGTCTAAAATCTCCTGACTAGAAGCCGACGAACCGGTTTCTTCGTCTGGTTTCCTTGACTCTTTAGCAATACGATCCGCATTTTCAGTTGCAGAAATATTACTGATTAAATCTCCGTTTTCTGTCGCTTCTTCATGTTTCCCATCTAAAAATACGGAGCTTGTCTTTATAACGTCCGCTGTAAGAGATGTTTCTTCGGTCGTGTTGTCTGCCGCTGCTTCTCCCAACTGAATCACTTCTTCACTGTGGTTAGCTTCTACAGCCTCTTCAGGCTGTTCTGTTCTATCTGTCATCATAGCTAAGCCTTCTACTGATGATTGTAACGTATTTTCGAAAGAAAGGTCTAGTTCCTCTGAATTGGTAGCTTCACCCTCGGATGCTTTCAACCTTTCATCCAACTTTTCCACGGCTGCCGTTGATTCTGTGTCCATACACGGATTCCCCAACTTCCCTGCTATCTCTATCTACGTTCAGCAAGTCCGGCTTTGAGTTACCTGCTAATGTAATTAATCTCTTGGCTTGATTAAGAACGTGCCAAGGCGGACTATAATGCCCAAGCAGAGACGTATAATAACGAACAGCTTGTGCGGTTTCTTCGCACTTCGAAAAGGCACGCTGCACGCTGCACAGCGGTTGCGCAATTCTTTCTCGAGACGCGGGTAATACGTCATCATGAATCGAGATATTTGTCGGAGAGGTTCTGAATGAGCATAATAGTTATTCTCAACGTCAGTTGTCCGGCTAGCTAAAGACTACCGTAGACCTAATAAATGTAAAGTCTACAGAATATAATGCATGTGCATCCCGTACGGTCTAGTGAGCTATGGTTGAAAAACTTGTCTGTCCGACAGCAGAAGCAGTACTTTGTCGAGTCTTGTCTCAACCTCCGTCTACCTCATTCTGCTAGGAGGCTGCTTTTGAGGTGCGCTCCTCCTGTCGCTAAATCAAACCTGTGGCACCCTGCAGCAGCAACTGTGACAGTAGAATACCGATAGCTTTGCGAGATACAAGCTGCAAAGGTTTCATCGGTATCACAGCATAACAGAGACATCTAAAAATGATCGTATTTGGGCTACGTACTGGCATTCGTTTAGATGTGTGTTCCCCTAGCGATCATATTATTAAGAGTACGAATTAGGCAAAGTTCGCCTTCTAGGAACGTAAGTAAATCATCGAAAACCTAATTAACTCGACAGTTTAGCGTGATTGGTGATAGCAGCTTCAATCGCTTCGGCATTTGCGCCATTCACCACATCGACCTTCTCTCCATTGACGAAGTAATGAAACGAAGGAACCGATCGGACGCCTCTCTCTTCATCAGTTTCGATGCTTCAGGGAAGCATCTCCAATCACCTTGAGGAATACGGCGTCCGGGTACTTTTCGGAAAATTCCTCAAATTTGGGGCGATTACTTTGCACGGCCCACACCAGGTTGTCGAATAGTCGACAACTACCAAGGCGCTACCCGCGTTCTTGATTGTGCTATCAAAAGCCGACTCGCTTCCAATATCGATAACTGCCATATCAAGGGAAGTTAGGGCACCCGTTCGGGTCATGCCGAATGGCTGCGCCGGCGAAAAGGCCGCCGATAATGAGAAGAGTGTCGCCAAAAGTAGACAAGTCTTGCTGATCATGTTATTGCTCGTTTTTCAGTGTTTGATATTTTAAATGCTAACCGCGTTGTTTATGCAGAGGAACAGGATTGTTCAATGATATCAACTTTGATTGAACAACTACTTGCGATCAAAAAAGGGTGCCTCGATGTCGCGACGTCTTCTCGTCGGCTTGACAGTGTGGCTTCTTCGCATGGACGGCAGCTATGCCGAGTAGTAACGGTACGAGTGCCTGCGCGGACGTGTCGCGTCGGTTCGGCTTGGAGAGAAAAACCGACAGCTGGCGTGGAGTACACAACAACTCGGCCGTGCGCCATGCGCCTACATGGTATCGTATACTCAATTCGTATCCGGTTCTCAACATGGATCATTTTCTTCAACCAGGCGAAGCGATGTCGTAGCGGGTCCCATTTTACTCAGTCACGCTCGAGAATAAACTGCTTCCATCGCCTTCGGATGAACTTCCGATCGATCACCACTTATTCGTCGCAACTGCATCCAAACCGAGAAGTCGAGTTCGAGACGCACACATATTCCGATCTTCGATCGTCGCTCTTGGTCTCATTTTATCGGGAAAATTACATTCAGACGTCCAACAATTCCTCATTAGCAGATCCTAAAGTGATGTGGTCTACTGGAACTCTCCTCTTGACGCTCTCGATGCCGCTTTCCGTCATAGGCTTTCTCCAAGGCTTGGCTGCCGCGCATCCGAACCTTGTTGGAGCTAGCTCGCGTCTTTTGCATCTGATACACCAGAGGTACTTCCGGAATTTGCCGACAGAAAAGCGTACATGGAGTACATGGAGACTGTCTCAACTCTACCAGAAGGGTTTGCGGTCGGTACCGCGAAAGGCGTAAGTGTTCAGACTTTTTCGAATGAGAAGGAACACATCAGCACTCACATTGTATTCTTTCGCAGACCTTTGTATCCGAAGAAGCTCCTCTTCTCGGTAACCTTCCGATTAAAGCGACAGTGATTCATCTAACGAAAGGAGCGTCGGACAATTGGGCTGCCGTTTTCACCAAGAACAGGGTAGGTTCGATGAGAGACACTCAAATGACATGCACATTTTGTATTTATTTCGAAACTCACATGAATCTTGCTTTTTTAGTTTCCAGGTGCACCTGTGATTGTCGGACGAAAGCGCCTTGCAAGCGGAGGTCCTCTTCATGCTTTAGTTATCAACAACAAAGTCTCAAACGTGTGCTCGAGTGGCGACGGTGTTGGAAACTCGGAGCTCGTTTGTCAAGCGGTTGCCGATGTGCTGGCCCTGCCCGGAGGTGCCGCGACCGTTCTACCAAGTAGTACAGGAGTGATTGGATGGAGACTCCCGGCCAAGGAGCTGGCGAATGACATTGTCCCCAAAGCTGCAGAAAATCTGCAGTCGTCCTCCGCTTTGGCGGCTGCCGAAGCCATTTGCACAACCGATCGTTACCCCAAAGTTCGCAGCAAGACACTTTCGAATGGAGCACGTTTGGTGGGTATTGCCAAAGGTGCCGGTATGATTGAGCCGAACATGGCAACCATGCTGTGTTATATCATGACCGATGCTTCTATTCCAAAGGCGAAATTGCAGTCTCTCCTCTCGGAATCGGTCAACCAATCGTTCAACTCCATTTCAGTAGACGGAGACGAATCGACCAGTGACACTGTAGTCCTTGTCGCGTCAAACCAGAAAGGAGAAGTCCCGGAGGAGGAGTTTCGAGAAGCTCTTAGTTTCGTATGCAAAGGCCTATCCGCTGACATTGTGCGCAACGGAGAAGGTACAAGCCACGTGATTCGAGTCCAGATTGACAACTTCCTGGATCCGACCACTTGGCACGCCGTCTAGGACGCCATGTGGTGAACTCGCCTCTTTTCAAATGCGCTGTTTCCGGTAACGATCCCAACACGGGTCGACTTGCCGCTGCAGTAGGATCCTTCATGGGAAAGTTTGCAAACGATGAAGACATTTCCCAAATGACTTTGACCCTTGGTGGCCGAGTCATTTTCTCACAGGAAAATTTGTGCTAGAAGGCGACGCTGTAGAAAAGGAAATCAGCGATCACATGTCGAATGCGCAATTCAATGAACACTCGGACTATCCTCCTCATCAACGATTTGTGGAGATTGGAATCGATTTTAGCGGATCAGGAACAGGCAAAGCTGTTATCATGGGAAGCGATTTGACAGCGGAGTATGTAGCCGTGAATGCGGATTACCGAAGCTAAAACACACACTAATCAATCATGTAAGAAACAAGAATTAACAAGTCTAAGAATTCATGGTAAAGATAACGAAGAATCCTGGAGTAGACTAGGCTTTTTGTCCCCTTGTGTCAGTGCCTTTTGCTTTTCTTCTGCTTTGATCACTTGTTTGAGGAGCCAAATCATTTCGCTTTTGCGCTCATTCATTTCCTCAATCTCTGCTTTTGTTTCGGCGAGCTCTCTTTTGAGTCGTTCCGTGTCTTCATTGACCTCTGCTATTGGCATCTCTTCCGCGGGTTCCGCGGCAGCTCTGGCTTTGCTTCGTTCTTCTTGTCGGTTTTCCTGCTCTACTTTTAACCGCTGCCTTCGCTCTTCAAACTCTGTTTCAATCTGCGCCTCCCACTCCCTCTTTCGCTCTTTGACTTTGTCTTGATGTTCTTTGCGCAATTTTGCTCCAGGGTCTTGATTTCTCGCTCCATTTCCTGCGTTCGCAACGTTTGTATATCTTTCAAACTCTCCTTTTTCTTTTCTAGCAACTCTTTCAACATATGTTGATATTCATCCACTTTGCGCTGTTTTCAAGAATTTGCATTTGATATTGTTTCCGAAACACCGGCTCCTGTTGCCGTGACGATGTCCCCGCAATGCGAGACCGAATCGTCTGGTAGGTTGTTGCATCAATGCGAGAAGCTTTTAGTCGAAACATGGGATTGACTTGACTGCGGCTCCCACGGCTGCCACACGAGCCGAGTGGCGGGGTCGTTGGATAAAATCCAAGCCGGAGGCGTCCACGGCTCGCCTTCGGCGGAATCTGTTGTTGGATCGAGTCGAGGCATTTAAAAGCAGCAGTTTAAATTGAAGTGTGGTGTTAGATATGTGAAAAAAGGGATTCTAATAAAATGGTATGGCTAGACTATAGGAAAGCGTTTGCCAAAGTGTGTTGTTGCGGGTTTCGAGTGGCCATTGTGTGGACGGACGACAGGCGGACGATAAACACACAAACGACAAAAGCGCATCAAAACGAAAAGCTGCCTGCAAGCAGGTGCAAACAGTTTGACAACGAGAGAATTCTTTTCGTTTTCATTATCCATCACTGTTTCTTTTCGGATACCATCGAATCGGTTTGACTTTTGCAGCACTCGATAAGCTGCACTGTCAACGTAATTGACTTTGCACAGGAAAGCAATCTGAACGTTCCAGATCGCAGCCTTGTCCTTCTTCGCCATGAGGTACGTTTTCTTTATCTTTTCGTTCTTTTGACATCCGTATGCAGAGCTCTTCTAAGATTATCAAGAATTCATACGGAAAACAGTCCTCATTCTCTGCTGACTGCCCAGAATCAAAAGACAGCCCTAGCGATGATCTAGAGGCCACTCCCGAAATGTGCGTCCACTGCTTTGATGTCTTGATTCACAAGCTCACAGCGACCAGTCGTTCCGATATTGGGATGGATCGACCTGCTTTTGTGGAACAATTGACCAATTCTTCCATTCAGTGCCCCCTGTTCATTACCTGGCAAATTCGGGACCAATCTTCCGATCCTTTGAACTTCGTGGCTGCATCGGAACGCTGGCTCCAAGACCGTTGGCAACGTCGGTCGGGTCTTATGCGCTGACCAGCGCTTTCAGTGATCGACGCTTTCCACCCATTACTTTGCCGGAAATACCCTTTCTCTCTGTGTCGGTTTCTCTTTTGGTCCGTTATGAGATTTGTGAACATTGTCATGATTGGACTGTTGGTGCACACGGAATCATGATTCAATGGCGCGATGAGAAGAATCAAACGGATTATTCGGCTACTTATTTGCCTGAAGTGGCAGCTGAACAACAATGGGATCAAAAGAAAACAGTCAAGTCGTTGATACGAAAGCTGGATACCATCGACCTGTGGACGATGGTTTGCTCCAGAAAATCACATGCACGCGTTATCAAAGCTCCAAACAAAAGCTCACGTATGATGAGTATGTGGAGCAAAAGGTGGCGATCCGGTCAAAGAGGTATTGAAACAATTGTTGGAAGTTCCTGCTGGCAACAAAGAATGTTCTTTCATGTAGTCGCTAATCAAGCGATAAACGAACCATTGGGGAGACAAAAAATAATACTCAGGCATGTAGATTTATACACATGAATGCCTATTTTATAGTAAAAGGTTGTTAGAGCTTCAATCATCAGGTCTCAGTTCTGCTTCCGATAGTGAATGCGCAAACACTCTACATTGATCGGCGAATTCTTCATCCGCAACATCCATGTCATCTCCGTTGCCGCACAGCAATTCATAGGCGACTTCCACCATGCTCACTTTTCCTTTCGACGAGCAAGAAATGATATCCGTCACAAGGACTCGCTTCTGTCGGGGTGACAGCGCACCTTGACTGGATAATCTCCTCAAGGCTGCTACACATTCTTTACGATTCTTGTATCTTGTATCGGCCGCCTCTACATTTGCCTTTTTGTTGTTCTTCGATGCAGGTGATGACGTCGCACTTTCACTCCATTGCTTGATAATGGCAACAGCCTCGGTTTCTGACTCGTCATCTTCGTCATCGTCATCAAGCATACCATCATCATCGTCGTCTAGATCCATGTCGTCCAAATTATCGTCATCGTTCAAGTCGTTCTGGACATCGTTCAGCAAGTCATTTAAATCACCGTTGAACAAGTCGGACAAGCTTCCCACGACGATCCGCTTCACCGGCTTTTTCTCCCCATCGTTATTATCATCCCCAAGAAGCGGACCAAAATTCTTGATTCCAAGTATTCCGTCCATGCCTATTTCGTGATCCTTTTCTTCCTTCAAATTTGTTTTGCTTTTCGTTTTGTTTGGTTGAGACGCAGCTCGCAGAGCATGCTTGGCGGCCTCCGAATCGGCATGCCACGAAGCGTGATGATGACACAGGTGCCACTTTCCAGCCACTTTTCGAAAATATTTGTCGCTGTGAGCTTGTTGATCAGTTCGGTTTGACGTTTTCGCCTCGAACAAAGCGCCTCGCAAATACATGTTCCTCGCACGAAACAATCGCTGTGGAAGCACCTTGAATGGAAAGGCGAATGTTGTGCGGTTCCATCCAATTCTTTTGAAAGCTTCCTTGCGTCGCGGCAAACATGCGCTGCCAGCTGTGCAGCACCTGCTTCGAACCCACCAACGGTCGGCTACTCGGGTGAATGCAGGTCGAAGTACCGTCTTTCAACCAGACTGCTTCCATTTCTTCGTAACTTTTACGAGAGAACGCTTTGTAAAAGCCGCATTGACTTGTAGAACATCTCCGCAGTCATCAATGTGACCTTGATTGATTTCTGTTTTTATTTGTGCCGCTTGACGGTAATCCTGGCTTTTGACTGCCTTGTAAAGTTGTTCTTCGAGATGCGCTATATCCTCTTCTCTGGCTTCATCGGCAGAAGGGACAGGAGGAGCAATACTGACGACCTTTTTCAGCTCTGCTTCTAAATCAAGAGGAGCGTTGGGTGCTTTTAGAATTCGATCAATTTCCGCTTGTGCCTTTGCCACCCGAATCTTCTTTTCGACGGCTGCTGTTGTATTCATCTGTCGCAGCGAGGATGATCATGACGGTCTTTCTCTTCATTGTAGTTTGCTTCAAAAGAAAAGTTGCTCTCCTTCTTGTTTGTAGATTGAATGGGTTATTCGTCCAGCAACATGATGGTGTCGCTGTAAGAGAAAGAACGAGCAGCGTCGTTATGAATCTGGCCATGGTTGTGTGTGTGTATTAAATTATTGTCGATTAACTGCAAATTGAATTGAGAAATAGTTCAAATTTCTAAATTGTTTGACTTGAAACGACGCCGATGTTCGTTGAAAGAAAAGGAATGTGCGAGCGACGAGTTGCAGCCATCACCCGAGCTTGTTCGACGTCGAAATGGAATCTCTGGCGTTTCTTTCGTGCATGTACTTTTTTCCTTCCGGTCGGCCGCCTCGTGGCAAGACCGATGGTAATGGATGGATGACGTTCGCCAACTTGCGCGCGTTGCCGCATCGACTTTGAAGTTGACAGTCGAATACAGGACAGACGGTTTAAGCTTCACTCGTACTGGTACTCACTCTCCTTGTTTCGATGGTCACGTCAGATATGACGTCACTTGGAAATCGAACGGCGCAGCAACGGATGTGTGTTGGATTTGGATTTTGGATACGGAAAGACGTGTTATTTATTGCCAAGCTGCGACTCCTCGGCGGTTTATTGTTATCCATCTCTTGATAAGCTAATTACAATTGCAGTGTTACCAAAGCAAATAGTCTTTTGAGTAGCAGAACTACCATCGTACAACTAGGATCTAAAGTTGACAACATGCTGAAGACGTTGCTTCTCCTATCTCTCATCGGAACGAGCTCCGCCTTCCAACCAACCACCCTAATTCGACAAAGAGGGCAATCACAGCCTTTGTTTGCCGTCAAGAAGCCAGATGACGAAGGCGATGATACGCAAAGACGTTCGCTTCCTCGATTGCTGAAGCGCTGCCGTAATTGTGTTGCATTCACTGCGTTTTCGTTGGCGAGTGTCATCGCCCCTTTGCGGCTCAAGCATCGGCTCCGGTCATGGCAATCCCAAAGGCGGAACAGCGCGACCCTGTCACCGACGCCTTGATGGACCGAGAACGCCGTCAAACAGTAGAAGCGCAGAGAGCTTCAGAAAATGGCACAGCAAGCTCGAGAGATTGAAGCAACACAGGAGAAGCCGCTCGTCAGACGTTTGAAAAAGATTATTATCGTCAAAAGAAGAAGCAGCTGCTGCCAAGAAAGTAGGCTTGCGACAACTCAAACTGGACTTGCTCGATCAGGGAATTGACCCATTCACGGATATGGAAGGTCAGCGACAGACTGTCTTGTATGAAAAAGGCGTTGACTTGGCGGATGTTGCTGGTACACAGTTCAACCTGGAAAAAAGAAATGGCACGGCGATCTCCGAAAAGACGGTTGCGGTCCAAAAGAGCCCCATCGCAAGATCATAGCTTGCATGGTGCAAGAATTAAAGAATCGCGGTGAAGATCCTATTGAGTACTTTCAAAAGCATCAAGATAAGACTAGCAAAATCATGGACATGCCGTATGAGAAGGCCGCACTGTTGGCGCAGCAGTTTTCCGCAAACCTGGAAGAATATGGACAGGTTCGAAAGCCTGCTGAGGGAGAAAAGAGTGTCAAAGAAATGATGGTGAAGGATCCCGCTCAAATAAAGGCGGAGAAAAATGCATTGGCACAAGCCGAAAAGTTGAAAGCAAAGCAAGAGAAAGAAGCTGCCAAAGTTGCCGCCAAGGCAGAAAAGGAAGCCAAAAGGCACAAGCAGAGTTGGAGAAAAGGCTAGAGAGTTGGAGAAAAAAGGCTAGCAGTGCACCGGTGCTGGGCGCTGAAGCTGTTGACTCTGACATTTCCGCTGAATCTGTGGATGTCGAGCAGCCGTTTGACAGCGATGCCATGACGAGCATCCCCGCGCCGGTTTCGTCTTCAAAAGCAGTGACTCCGCAGAAGTCTCAAAGACGAGTTCGCCAATCGTGCCCGTAACTGCGGCCATCGTAACGGTTGGCGGAGGTGGGTATGCGTTCAAAGTAATTCGCGAGAAGCGCGCCGTGGCAGAAGCGGAGCGCCGACGTCAGTTCAAGCTGCTCATGGGTGCTGATGAGGACGATGACGAGGATGACAGCTTTGATGCTGATTACGACTCAACTCCATCCAAAAGCCCTCGGAGCAAGGCATTCTCTGGAAGTGCCAACGGCGCAAAGAAAGAAATGCCGACATTCGAACCAGCTGAAGTACCCGCGCCCAAGAAACGTCGCTTGGGAATTAAAAGTGTCTTTGGCAAAAGGGCAGTGGCCGCGAAACAAATTTGGACACTTTGGTGGGACTTGGTGCGAGCTATCCGGAATTCGCCACTCTTTTGGCAAAGACATTGGCTTTTGGTGCGCCCGGACGGTTCCCCAACGTTTTGAAGCTTCCAGGAGGTATGCCCATGGACGAATTTGATCTTGACAAGGCGAGAGATTTGCTGACCGACGCAAGAGAATCCGCTGGTCTAGAGCTAGCAGAATCGGCGGAAATCTTCGCGAACGTTGTGAACTGCATGTTGATCGATATTGTGGATCTGGCATCCACGTCGCTGAAAGAGAAGAAGAACGACGCCACGGTCAAATCCATCAACATTGTTGTTGATTTCATGAACCATGCTGCTTCGATCTATGAGTCAGTTGCCAAAGATGTGATTATCAAACCGGTTGTATATGAGGAGAGTTGAGCAAGGCCAAGTTAGAGCAAATGTACAGTGCATATACTGTATCTGGGATGATGGGCAAGATCGGAGGAAGGCGGAACTGCTTTATTGGAAGACTTTGATAACCGAGTAGGCTTACTGCAAGACGTTTTCCAAATCAACGAAAAGAAAGCTGAGGGCCTTATGATGAAGGCTGTTCAGAAGAACATGATGGAGATGATGAAAGCAGGAAAGGGTATGGAGGGTATGGAAGAAATGATGAAGAGTATGGGTGGAATGGACGGACTTGCTGGAATGGCGGGCCTAATGGGCGAAGACGGTGAAGGCCCTAGTTCTGAGCAATTGAAGGAAATGCTAGTCTCTCTTAAGCAAATGAAAGACTCAGGTTCTCTCCTCCCAACGAATTTGACGAAGTGAAGAAACAGTTTAAGGATGCTTTTGGGGCAAGTCTGGATGATGTTGTCAAAGAGGCCAGCAGAGACGGTGAGCTCAGTAGCACGGAGAAAGAGATACTGGAGCTAATGAAGGCGATAATGGATGACTAAAATACTACGGAGTAATAAAATAATGAGCGCAAAATCTAGCTTATTTACGTTGATTTGAATCGGAATCTGCGAGCAACCCTGGATAATTAAAGAGCTTTGTATGCTATTATACTGCAGGCGCGGTAACTATTCTGGTGGGGAGTCAATCATGCCCAAGTCGACCAAGATACGGTAGGCGCGTTCCTTTAGGGAAGCGAGCTGTACTTCTTTGCAGTTCAGCCTCTTCATTGGGGCTGAGTGGCTGCCGTATGTACTCTCGTTTCCGGCTAGTATTCTGGCTGAAATCTTCAGATGATGTGTCAGTTAGAGTATCATCGGAAGGAGTCTCTACGTCGCCAGACGAGTTCGAAACACTTGCGTCAGCTTCAGGGACTCTATCTTCTTTTCCCAATTCGCTAAAACTTGACATACTTTCGACATCTTCGATCTTTTCGGTGTCTGCTTGCTCAGCCTTTTGGTTTCGGCCAAAGCCCGTTCCTGCTTCAATCTTTCTTCCAATAGTGCCCTTCGAGCGACTTCTTCTTCCTTAACTTTACGCAATATTGTCTCCTCTTCCAGTTTTTTTCGATTCCTCCTTTAACTTTTGTTCCAATAGTGCCTTTCGAGCGATTTCTTCCTCCTCCATGGCTTTACGCATTCTCGTCTCCTCTTCCAGCCTTTTCGCTTCCTCCTGCATTTTTTCTTCCATTAATGCCTTTTGAGCGGCTTCTTTTTCCTTAACTTTACGCATTCTCGTCTCCTCTTCTAGTTTTTTCGCTTCTTCCTTCAATCTTTCTTCTAAGATAGTCCTACGAACAGCTTCTTCCTTTTTTTGCTAGCGCGGCAGCCTCTGCAGTCAACAAAGTAATCTTTTCCTCTCCAGAGCTGTTATCGTTTGAAATGGCGTCCTTCGTTTCGACAGAATCGTCGGTTTTGAAATAATATCATTACTGTTTGCGACAGGACCAACAGTTTCCTCCGTTTTGGGTGGCACACTGTCATCGATGATCGGTGTAACTTTTTTGACGGCCTTGATTCCTTTCGACTTTTCGGGCGTTTTGACATTGTCAGCAGAGGGATCAGAAATAACCCTTACGTCTTCCTCAATCAAAGGCGCACGAGGTTTCACAGATGGCTCCGACTTTTGGTATTCTCGGCGCCGCCAAAAGTTCCTCCAGTTCACGGAACGCTTCTTTTGTGATGGATGAAGCCAAAGGTGGTGGTTCTATTTGTAAAGCTGGAGGACTTTTTTCACATCCGTTTCGTCGTCATCATCTTTCACAGGAGGCACTAAAGACAGCCCTACTACCGTACTCCCTCCAGCAGCCAACATGACGACCCTGCGTTTCGTCCAAAACCCTCTTTCTTGGAGGCGGTTGGAATAGAAGCTAATTTGGGGTCTCCTTTGAAGTCAGCCGTCTCCTTTGGTGTCTCTTTTTCCCGAGCAGTGGTATCGCTCGCAGATTCACGCTGTTTCGCGCACGTTGTGACGCCGGCCTTTGACGAAACTGCAGCGACTGGTTGTGAGAACGCAAAGGAAGCTGCGATGAAAAGGGATACCAATGCACGTCTCTTCGTTTTGTCTTTCGTCGGACGAAGCATGGATGGGATAATCGATACCAGTCGCTGGCGCCAAGAAGGCTTCTTGCTATTAATGCTCGTTTCGTCGTTCAATTTTGTCATTGGCAATACAATAAGGGCCGGTGTGCGCGGTGACGGAGTGGCCGGTAAAATGCCAAAGCTCCGTGCAGCAAACACACCAAAAGGAATACGGCGTTAGAAACTCGCATCGTTGATAAATGTAACGAAGAATGTCTCGGTGAATCGGTGATAACCTTGACCTGGGGTGATGGTTTTGCGCCTTGCACGTCAATGATCAAATAGTTGGTGGGTTTGTCGCTATTCTGGCAATCATTTCCGAAGATCTGGAAATCTGAATCACTCATTTCTTGAAATTCTTTTTTCAAGTTCGTGCTTGGTCTAATCATAGAGAGTGTGACACAAATTGTGTGCCTATACGACTTCTCAAGACTCATGACTTATTCATCACTCATGACTCATGTGTCTCGTCGTGACATCGATACGAACGCGGACCCTTCGCGCTTCGCACTCTTGCATCTCCACCACAAACGAACGCAAGAAGCAAGAAACCAATTTGAAAGACTTTGAAAGAGAGGCTTGCTAGATCCTTTCAAAACAACAAACAATACTTTGTCAGAGCTTCGAGTATGCTATCGAATCGATAGATTCCTATTTGAAGAAATGATGCGACCAAGACCAGCCCTCACTTTCTGTTTAATCAGCTTGCTAGCACTACCATTATCCTCCGGTTTCACGACCATCAACCCACAATCGTGTGCTCGGGTGTCACCGCTGTGGATGCATTCGAGGTACCGCTTACTGCGTCGCAAGCCTTGTACCATTCTATATTTTCAAGCGGACGATACAGCATTGGAGTTTGAAGAAGCTAAAAGTAAATATTATGACAAAATAAAGAGCATGGTTTGCTTCTTGTGGATTCGCACGGCTGTTGCTCTATTGCAGGCGGGTCAAGCGCCCTTACCGACGCTGGAAGATGTATCTGGAGACGCCGCTTTGGAACGCGAAGACATGGAACAAACAGAAGCGGCATCAGAAGCAGAAGAACAAAACCTAAATCGAGTAGCAGACGATGTAGAGACGGACCTGATTCCAAACGAAGATGTAAGAGTCAATCCCATCTTGGAGGATACATTAGATCAAAAGAAGGACGAGATTGAAGAGCCCACAAGCAGCCTCGTGCAGGAATCGCCCATTTCGGAGGGTTCAGTATCGATAGATCAAGAAAAAAGTGAGACTGTAGAGCCCGTAAGCGACATTGTGCAGGAAGCGCCCATTTTGGACGATATAGTATCGATAGACCAGGAAAACAGCAAAAGTGTTGATCCTATAAGTGGCACTGTTCAGGAAGCTCCCGTTCTGGAGGATACAGTATCGATAGACCCGGAAAAGAGCGAGACTCTCGAGACAAATGCTACTGTAGAGGAAACACCCATTTTGGAGGATACATTATCAATAGGTGGGGAAAACAGCGAGGTTGTTGAGGCAACAAGTGACACTTTAGAGGAAGCGCAAGTGACAATCGACAGTGAGCGACCCTCGACGATGCATACGAAAGAGGGCGACCGTCGAGTCGGACTCAAAGATGAATTTTAGATCCTCGACCAGAGGCAATTTCGCTAGATTTCGGTCGACCATTGGAAATTATCGAGGATGGTGTTCCTCCGTTGCGCGAGAAATTAAACCCTAAGCAGACTCGAAATAATAATGAACTAATGCATGCAACTTTTAACGAAACAAAAGACAGTGCGGGTTATAAGAAAGTCGTAAAATGGCAATTGTCTACACAGAAATATTTCTTTCCTAACTAAAATAGATTTTACTTTCCGAATCCTTGTCCTATGACGGGGAGTTTAGGAGTGAGTGGGAGAGCTAGCCCTCATTCTCGACGCGTCTGAGGATCTCAGTTCGGAGACTTCGAATGACTTCAGCTGGTTTTGCAAAGGGACCGGAAGAGTTGACAGCTTCTTGTAGATCAAGTATTTCGTCTTCGCTCCATCCACCTAGACCAACCATCTGTGAGATGTAGACGCTGTTCTTGCTGAGAGGACAATCAGGGGTAAGACTCAGGACGACTGCAACCTGTTCTCGATCAAGACTGCACACAACTTCTTGGTTTTGACCGCCGTAGAGAATGCCGTTCGTGCGGTGAAGCTTTCCAATGTTGACGACAACTCCACTTTCGGTCTTTAGGTCGACAAGAGCATCCAACCGAGCTTCGAGAATCTGAATGCGCACGACCGCTTCCCGGACGACGAAACGAAGATTATCACCTGGGGACAAGTCTCTGACATCTCAACCAAATCGGAGAATTCAGGGATTGTCAGGCGAACGGGTTCTTCCCCAGCGAACTCATTGCTTGTAATCGAAGAAGACGACAGTAGCTTCACATATACCACGCGAAGATCGTCCGGAGACTTTTCGTTCGGTTTAAGCCCGATCTGGATTCGATGACTGCCCGAGACTTCGATCGTAAATACAAGTTCCTCTTCGCCATCGGGACCGTTTGCGGGCTCTACGCCAATAACAAGAATTCCACTCAGCTCCTCCATCACTGCAATTAGCTTTTCATAGAATTCCTGTACTTCGTCAAGGCGCTGAACTTCAGTGTTGAGTTTGTCGTTCTCTTGTCGCAATTCTTCGAGCTTATTCGGATCCATATTCTCATTTCCTACTCCCATCTTTTCGATTCCGGCCTCCAATTCTTTTGTCTCGTTCTGAACTTTGCTAATTTCGGCTTTCAGTGACGCAGCTTGTTGTTGCAAATGAAGAAGTCGCTCTTCTTGATTTGCGATTTCCTCTTCGTCGATGTCAGTGCTATCATCTAAAGAATCGTCTTCCATGGTTGAGTTAATGTTTTCCATCTCTTTCATGAGTTGATCCAAGTTTTCGCGCTTCGTGATGAAACTCACGTACTTGCTCTGTAAATCAGCCTTTGCCTCTTGAAAGTTCTGAATCTGTGCAACCAAATTTGAAAAAACTGCTCGCTGTCTAGCTTCCAATTCTGCTTGCTCCTCTTCCGTCGGTGCCTCGACATTTGGATGTTCTTTTCTGCTTCTGCAATGAACGCATGAAGGATACGACGTTTCAGATACTCGTCGCGGACCTGCTCGTAGCGAGGCAAAAGTGTCGCCGAATCAAAGGGTGTTGCGTGAAACTGTTGATCGATATCAAAGTCTTTCAACGACTCAAGGGTTGTTTGAAGCTTGCGTAGGTTTACGGAAGTCATTATTATTCTTGTCTTTGGCGGGATAGGACTGTGATCGAATGATGATGTTGTCAAGAAAATAATAAAAAGAACTGAACACGCCACGAGACGCGAAACGCGCGGAAGACATTGAAGTCTGACAGCAACGGATTTCACGCGAGCGTAGCAATTCATTTAACGAAAATGTCCAACGGCTATAGACCGCTACTCAGTACCTATCTAGATTTTTCAAAATACTGCAACATAAACTGTCCGCAAGGTGCGTCTGTCGTGCTACCGTCAAAATCCTTTCGGTTAACAGATAAGGTGACTAGCCGTATAGATCTGGTCTATGTCTAGCCAGAATGCGCTTCCAGCTTCGTCGTCCTTACAGAATCTCTAGAGAGGCCACAAGGTAGCTCATTCGTGATGGAGTGCGTCTCAATCGGGTTAGAATGTGGGCGGCAAAGCACCCGAACCGTAAAGAGTTCGCCGGTGATATGACGCAGCATAGGCTAGATGGAATTCTTTTCAGCTTAGATTTTACTGGTCTTCCTATTCTTATTGCCACCCAAACGATTTAATAGTGTGACGAGAAACCGTATCACGGGTGAGAAGCTAAACAATAAATAAATAAGATACTCTCTTTAGGTCAATTTCCGAAGCCTAGACGTAGAGTTTATTCATTTTCCACCAATGAAACTAATCTCCAGATTAGAGTCCTAAAGATAACAAACAATTAAAAGCTGAGTAAAAGCAGCGGATTAGGACCGCTAGCAGCTATTTCGAGCCGGTTGACATGTATATGTATCAGGCTATCGCTCCCAGCGATTCTCCCCAACTTTGCTGCTCTCATCCTTAAACATCCAGTTATCTGCTTGAATTGTCTGCATCAAACCTCGCAGCGATTGTAGTTTGGCTTTCAGAAGTTCCCGATGGCTGGTCGCGGCCGAATCTGCATGCTCTTGCTCCTCAAAGATATTGGTAAGACGGTCTTCGTGCTCCTGAGAGGAAACCTCACGGTGCTGTTGCTGATCCAACCGACGAAGAAAAGAGTTTCCAGTGGATTGCATTTTGAACTTGGTTGAAACGACGGCGGTGTGCAGGCAGCGTTCGTGCTTCGTGCAAAGGAAACGTTGCTTGACTTGTCGAACGAGATAGCGGGTATGCTACAAGTAGCTGGCAGAAAAAAATGATGGGACACAATAGAAGAAAGACTAAACTCTAGTTCTTTTCCTTCTTGATTTCGTGGGCACGGAGATGATGACGAATGAATAGAATGATCAAATAATGATTTGAGGGCGTTCGTTCTCAGGTTTGAGGCTGCTTGCAGCTTGCAGTACGCAGTACGGTACCGGTCGGAAAAATTTACGCGACGCGCGCCCCGCGACGAATGAAGGTGCGCGGTTCAAACCGTTTTTTGGAAAAAAGCTCAGATTTTCTCGGTGCTTCCGGTGTTACCAGGTTTGATAAAACAGCAACAATATAACATGACAATAAAGCAAACTCTAAAGTATTAATAAATGGCTGATAGAAAAGGATTTCGCCGTGGCTTTTGCTGGGAACGACGAAGAAAACGAAAAGAAAGTTACTCCCACTGTCAAGAAAGGATCCTCCGCGCTTCTTGACCTTGAGGATGCCAGTCCTTCGGTTTTCGCTGTGGCGACGCATGATCCCACACCTGAGAGTTTTGTGGTGTCTGAGCTAGATCGACGACCCTCGGAAAAGCCCCTGTTTACCGAAATCAAGACGAGTCGTACACCAGCAGTTTTCGTCCAAAGTCCCGACCTCCTAGGAGAAATGCGTGGTCGCGAAGATACGACAAATATACTTTTGACTCCTTCAAGTCCCAAAGTAGAAAGTAAATCTCAGAGCCCGGAAACAAGGCCAAGTTGGCTTCTTGCCGAGGAGGAGGAGGAGTCGCAGCCCGAGTCTCCGGTGACAAGCGAGATCCGTCATTCAGGAGTCGATCAAGATAGCGGCGATATTGTTGAGGAATTCGGTAGGACTCTGCTTCGGATGAAAAGAAATGCGGATTGGCGAAAAGTTGGATCGAATTTTGTGCAATTGCACTTACAAACTGTTTCGAAGCGAGACTATGTTTGGGATGTGATTCTCGACGGCGAGCTTTCCATAGCAAAGTTACGACTCGCCTTTTGTGTATCACAGCAGGAATAGACCCGCTAATATCATCTTTGAGAGTTGGGAAGCAAAGCAGATCGTCACCGAACGATGCGCTGTCTAGCGATTATCGAGTTTCGTATACAGCAAGAACGTGTATCGGCGGACCTCGTCGAGCGCATGTTGCCAGAGATAGGGCGCATCGCTGTGTCAGAAAGCGAGAGAACTCGTTTGGTTCAACATGCAATGGAAACAGCTATCAAATTGATATCCGCGGCCTCACTTATCGGCGCACTTGATCCTGACATTGCAAAGGTACTTCACAATAGACTTTCAACAGTGGACCAGCTGCTAGACACGCAAATCGCTTGGTTGGGCAGTGATAAAAAATGGTTCACGGCCGACGGAGCTCGACGGTGGTGTAAGCACCTTGTTATTGCGCACTGGCAAAATATTAACACAAATTACCGACATAGTGGTAAGGACACGCTTTGGTGCAGCGAACTCCAGGGGCTTGAAAAGCAACATAAAAGCTTCGCAAGTTTTGCCACCACCCTTCTTCCAACCTCGGAGTTTCTTATTGATGATTTTATTGTGTTCCTTAACGAGCCGCCTGAAAGAAGCGATCGTCAGTTCGAGGCTCATCTGACTGGCTTTCTCGCTTGGCTAGGTCGAAAGCGGACGACCGTTTCCTCTGAACAGCGAGATAAATCCGGCTTAGTTGAGAAGCTTCTCCTCGGATTTTAGATCCGACGCAAAAACTTATCCCGCTTGTCGCCGCACTGTAAGTTGATTGTCGATCCGTTTCTTCGCATGGTCGAAAACAATCGTAAACTGACAGCTTTATGTATGTAGCAACGCTCTATGGGCACATGCTGGTTTCGTACCAATTGATGTGCTTCACATGAGTATACCTTGTAAAGGCCTTCCATATTCACTTGAGCAAATCATAGGCCTGGTAACGAGAACTAATACCGACCCAGATCATGGCTTGATTCGAAACTTTGCACTGAACATTTTATTTCATTCTGTAAGCATGATCGGGCCGTCGTTGATGGAGCATCTTGTTGACCTAGGTATTGACAGTTACTTCGTTCAAGATTTGTCTACCCGGTTACTTGAAAACGAGAAAGAACCTTTCACATGATGAAAAACTCCTGCTTATATCCTATGCAGCATCACGCTAATAAATAACTGTGTTTTAGCTTGACCTCAGGATCGACTTCCCAACAACAACGCCAAGTTCACAACAACCAGGAGTAAAGGCTATGCTGTTAACAAAGCCATCAAAACGAGGTTTTCTGTAGGTGAGAAGAGTGGC
Organism: Fistulifera pelliculosa; assembly: GCA_026008555.1. NCBI lineage: Eukaryota > Bacillariophyta > Bacillariophyceae > Naviculales > Stauroneidaceae > Fistulifera > Fistulifera pelliculosa. Next base: position 94,167 of record BROJ01000205.1, on the reverse strand, counting down.
TTTACTTCTCAAACGGAGACTAAGAGAAACTAAAAAGCTTCCCAAAATGTACAGCACAAACTTGAGTTTGTATTCTTGTGCTGCATCACAAACTTGAAGGCGCAATGCGGCGTCATCGTATTTGCAAAGTTGGTATTTGGATGTTTGCCTATCGGATTACTTAATTTGTTCATAAGAAAGACGGCAAACTAAGGTACTTGCTCTGACCACGTCCGCGAGAAGGTTCTTGCACAATTTTCTTACCAGGCGAAAACATCTCAGGACTTAAGGCTAACAACAAAGTTTTCTCTAAACTTTGGGCGCTATAATAAATATCGTATCAGCGGTAGAACGGCTAGTGATAAAAACAATCATTGATTAAAGCACTTAAGCAAAGCTTTACTCATATCATACTGCGGAAGTCGCTGAGGCTAACGAGTAGGATAAAAAAGAGATTGGAAAAGTGACTGGATCCCGACATCAATTCTCAATTGACAGCGATTTCGATTAATGACCACCACTTTCTGAAAACAAATGCTTTGAAAAGAGACTAAGCTTGAAAATCATTGAATAGGAGAACTATAAATGAGAATATGGATTCAGCAGAACCATCGTCTTGTCGGAAAACAGAAATGATTTCATAGTAAGAACAGATATGTTGAAAATGATTGTGTTATGTTGTCAAAGAACAGAAAATATTTCATAGTAAGAACAAATATGATCAAAACGATTGTCTTATTCGAAAAATATAACGGTTAAGACGTCGATACTGGTATATATACGTGAAGATCGTGTTGATTCGTTGACTAAAGGAATGAAGGAAGCATGATTGCAATAATGTTTATATTTCTGATAGGTTCCATTCGCACGTCAATTTTTGCCCGGAATTCTTCTGCAAACTTGTGCGTTGTGTTCTCTTTTAGATCCGCAAAAGAACAAGACCGGCTCTCCCTAGAGCATACGCAATGCCAGAATAGATCGATTTGCAATCCAGCTGACATTGCGGTGAAAAAAACTTCCCAAACGACCACGCATGAGCACTGACTACCCGAATTCCTATGTTCCCGACTGAATTGTCTCTGACGATACTTTCTTGGGCGTCTTATGCCCACAAAAGCGGTCAATCAAGAAGGTACAGAGTAAGCAATCACTATCTGGGAACCGACCGACGAACCAATTAATCGGCACTTACTCATTGTCCCTATATTTCTGACAAACGGCGTTAGATCGACTTATTCGAAATAGAAACGTCAAGTACCAAAGCTTCCTCCATTTTACAATAACATTGACACTCTAAGGGATATCCACGACCTCAATCCGAGGGTTTTGATTGCTTCCTTTCGACGAGCAAACCCAGTTGATCAACCGCACGATACCTACTCGATTTGATTCGAACACTGTGTTTGAAAGGATCCGAGTTTCCGGCATGCTACCACGAGCCGATGATCACCGAAGTAACATGTGGCGAAATTGAAATTGATGTGGCACCTACACGCTGACCTTTCTTTGTAAGTTGAAGTTAAACAAGTGAGCGCACCTTTCTGTGGGGTTGTTGAGAATAACTAAAAGGCTAATCTAAGCATCTAAATGTATTTCAGGCTAGATATTATACAAAAACGCTAAGATGTGAAGAACGAAACTGGAAAAGTTCATTGTCATCTAAAGGTTAGGATTCCTTTTCATTGACATCTAGAATTATATGATATCGTTTCACATCCGGATCTTTGCCTGTAAAGAGCATTCAAGGAAACTAATAAGTGCGCTTAAATTAATCCATTAAATCTTGTCGATTCATATGGCGTTGTGCTAACAGAGCAGTACTGATGTGGAACGAAGACTGCATTCATGGTTGAGAGCGACCTAGCTGACTACTGTTCCAAGGCTGATTAAGAAACATCGATAATCATTCATGTTCCAGATGCATAACACATGCATACTATAAATATTTTAAACGGAAGTTGACCGACGATTGACGTTCGAAAAATTTGTTAAATAATGATGAACAGATAATGTTTTCACGCGAGGTGAAATTAGAAGATGTGAAATTGGATGTCGGGTATGAAAAGAGGAGCATTGCAGGCCCCTCTTACCATAAGGCACTGAAGGTTTTATTGTGTATCTTAAGGTTACGCGTCTATTCATGACGTTATGTGTAACTCTTTTAAAATCTTTCGGTTGATAGCAATACCTATGACAAGCCCTGATAGCGCTGATTGAATTACTATCCTTGCGTTCACAGCTTGGCGAAAATATAAATATTTTGTAATGTTATTTTCTGGCATGAATTTAGGAAATGAGGCGAAGCGGCACATATTTGTTTGTTTAGAAAATTTAGCAAGGTCGCTCAGCGCTCTCTAGCTTGGACGGGACGAGCACTTCCTGGTCGACCTTGTACTACCTCGGGTTTCAAATCACTCTCTTGTGTCAACATCGACTAGAAGTAGCTTCGCGCCTAACATTTCGATTGTGCCGGTACATAATGTATTCGCTAGTGAAAGGACCAGGATCAATATTTGTTGTTATAAGCGTTGATCTGTGTATTTACATATTTTAATCTTCATCCGAGGAACAGTCCAATTCTAACGACTGAAAATCAGTGTTTTGAAACATGGTTGCCATCACCGTTAAGTTTGCAGATGCTCCACTTTGGCGTGAATTCAGCGGAGAAAGCAATGGAGAAGCTGCATAGGATGAAGGCGTCCTTTACCAGAATCACGGTGCCCATGATCATTCGATGGTTCGTCGTGCTGCTTGCATTCATCGTCGCCATCGTCATCACAGCTAAACGTTGCAAGATCCTCACCTTGGCAAGCTGTCCACAATCCCATGTTCGGCTCATTGCCCACACTCTTCCGTTTCCGTACTATAGTCGGCGATGAGCGAGTAAGTTGGTTATTCTTCGGTACGTGGATAGAAGGATTACCAGGATCGGTGACAAATTCCGTTAGATCTCTTGTTTCTGCAGTCTCAACAAAGCCCGTCGAGCGAGCACTGGGATTTTCTGGCGGAATTCGACGCTCTCTTGGTGAGAAACAATGCTCCGGCGAGCACGGCCCGTCTTCCTGTACAACAGCACCATCGGTTCGATCAGTAGTTTTGAATTTCGAAAATATTTCCTCGTTTTCGCAAAATACATCAAGATCACAATCCTCCGACGCAACATCATCAAGCGACGACGTCAGTGTGTTGCGTTTTTCCATCCATTCAATAAATCTCGGATCAGAAGCTTCCGATTCTTCTTCATTGGAGGAGGTGCCAAAACAGATTCAATGTTGTGCTCGCCAACGAGTAGCATTCTCTTGTGTTCATTCATTTCGTCGGTCGCCCTGTCATCAACCCCTTTCTCCGGAGACGAATCAAGCAAGATAGTCACGTTTTTCAGCATCCAAACCATACCTATCCGAATATACTTGGAAAGCTTCTGTTCTTGCTCGACGAAACGAGGCTTCATCCAAGCTGAAATTTTGAAACCGGTCTCGTCTAAAAGCTCGACTACCCATAAAGTATCGGATCGCGCATCAATAGCATGCACCAAGACTAGGAGTGATTTACCAGGTGGCAGCTTCCAATCGACCTGGCCCCGAGAATCTCAGGAATCATGGTGAATTTCTGTGGCATGAAGCGACGGATTGTCGTGTATCGTTGCTCTTCTGATAGATAAGCTCTTAGCTTGGGGTTACGATCTGTAGTTGGCAAAGCATGTCTACCCAAGCTCGCGAGTAAAACACCACGCCAGCTGTTGGGGCTTTGGTATGCTCAACAATGCCCTGTGAAAACTCGACTCCTCTTTCTTCCTCGTGAGTCTCATCGTTCTTGCTGTTTCCTGAAGCCGCGCCGTTTTGGACATTCAATTGTTCGCGATGAGCTTGAAACAAAACACCGGCAGGTCCAACGGGTGCATACCGACGGCGATGACATTTTGCCTTTTTCTGCGAGGACAGGAGGTCTCCTGGTCTATGCATTTGACATTATTCGTTGGTTTGAAAAGGAGCTCAATGCAGTATTTATTTATTTTATTCATTCATTCATGTGCAGCAGGGGTGCATCTTTTCTGCGTCAATGCAAAAAAATCCATCTACCGTTCGCGCGTCGCGCGCGAAACCGCCACGTTCTGTCGTTCTCCTCCATTCCGGCCTCCACGCGACACGACCATGTTGCAAATAATGTTGCTGTGATTTTAATAAAAACTCGACCTTATTCTGTAATTGCTCAGTTCCACTGTTATCTATCATTCATGTTTGCAGGTAGAAATCTTCTCAAGCGAGACTTATACGGCCATCTGTCGAAAGCGTCGAAATGGCGGTATCAAAACGGACGCTCTGCCGCCGAACTACACACATGTTCAAAGCCTATTTGTTAGGCAAGATCAGAATCGACGTGATCACGATGAGAAATTTCGGATGCAGGCTCTGCCGAAATCTGCTATTATTTCAGTAGCTTCCTATCACTCGAGTGCAGCGAATGAGAAAGCCGTTGCACTAATTTTGGGCTTGGGTGCTGTGTCGGCAGCGTCGTACGCAGCTTCCAGCGGAATCAAAGCTTACAATGAGTGGAAGGCATCTTTTCCGGAAGATACACAGGAACCAGAAAAGGAGGAGGAAGAGAAAGCTGAAGAAACGAAAAGGAAACTGAAGAAGAACAGGAGAAAGGTGACCGAGAAAACGTTTTCGCTAAATGGTTCGGGGCCGGTGTTGGTGCAAAGTATTACGAGGGAGGCTTTGAAGACGAAATGACGCGTCGAGAAGCTGCTTTGATTCTCGGAGTTCGCGAATCAAGTTCTCCTGCCCGTATCAAGGAAGCTCATAGAAAGCTACTCGTATTGAATCATCCCGATACAGGCGGTTCGACTTATATAGCCGGAAAGCTCAATGAAGCGAAAGAACTTTTACTGAAAGGAAAGCGAATGTCGGGCTAGAATAGCTGGTGATCTTGTTATTTAGCCTTCCTTTTCTTTTCACATAGAATAAATAATGCTCACTCCATTATTTTAGTCACTAGTCAGTTCACTTGCTTTATTCGGAGTGAGTCGTGATTATTCATTTTTCCTCCATCCCCGTCCGGCTCCCGCCATTTCGGGTCGCCGTTTATTTTCAATTTCACGTAGATGGAGTTCGGCCGGCGCGGAGGCGCCATTAGAACCAGTACCGTATCGTGGATTGCATACTGACAAATGTACGAGGTACGTGCGTGAAAATAAAAACGTCGTTTCCCCACGTACACTTTTACCTAGCGTCAAAACGAGTTCCGTTTCTCCCTATGCCTTCAAATTCTAGCATTTCACTTGGCTGGTGGCGATCCATCATTGTCATTCATAAGTAAAATCATTTATAGAATATTGATCTGCGATATTGAATTTTGTAACAAGTCGTTCGATCTCCTGTTAGGCGTTTTTATTGTGAGTTGTAAGCAGCGTGTGATCACTTGGCTTGAACCACCTCTCCTGTAGTTCACCTTGCGCTGTCGTCATTTTTTATCTTTCTGGGAATCTCACCATTCTGTCGTTTTCTTCTTCCTTTCGATCTTGATAACCAAAGACACATTCCGGTAATCGTAATCACTAAAATGCAACGCACACGGTCGGCTGATGCGCCACGAAAACGATCCCGTTGCAATGGGGCGACACGCGCAAGGGCAGCTTTGGTAAGACACCGCAGTTGTTCCGCCGAGAAGTGAATATTGAGATCGTATCTTAACCTTTGTTTGTTTTCTATCAGGGCGATGTATCGAACTCAAACGGTGCTCGGAATGATTCAGGTGCAGTGCCGGTAAAAGCGCGTCGAAGCTCTCGCCTTGCTGGGCTAGGTGAACCGAACGAGGAGACTGTCGAGATCGAGACCTCCAGCCTGGACCATGATGATGATGAAGGGGTCCCGAAAACTGAACGGCGGCGCCCACTTAACAAACGAAATTACCGGAAAGCTACGGGAGAATCAAAGTCAAAACGACGACGACTGGACGCATTGAGATCAAGCGGAAGCTATTCCTGCGGTAACGAGACCCACGACCACACGACAATTTTCGATATGAATGTTCCATCTCCTTTTGACGTTTGCAAGTATACTTCGGGCTTTTCGAGGCACGACAAGGGCACGAAGGGGATGTACTTCAAGCCCCTGAATACGTCTGTGATATTTTTCAGCGCCTGTTTAAAATCGAGGTAAGCGACCGGTGTGCTCTTGTGATCGTTGAAGAATCAATTCTGAAGTCTAAAGCGTTTCACGGATACAGACAAAACTGGACCAAGCTTCATCTCGATTGGATCCTTCAATGGACCACCAGCCTGAACTTAATCCAACAATGCGCATGATTGTTGTTGACTGGTTGGTGGAGGTCCACTCAAAGTTTCGTTTGGATCCTGCTACTCTGCATCTTTGCGTACATATTTTCGATCGCTATCTTTCAATGCACGAAGTTAGTCGACGTCGAGTTCAGCTTGTTGCCGTTACGTCTCTCTTGCTTGCTTCAAAGTACGAAGAGATCTACCCTCCGATGATCAAAGACTGCGTTTATGTCACGGACAAAGCTTATAGTCGTGAAGACATACTTGAAATGGAGAGTGAAATCTTGATCAAACTGAACTTCAATATCTCTGAACCCACGGGCTATCCCTTTCTTCGGCGTTTCCTGTTCATTGCTCACGCTACGCCTCTCATGGAAATCGCCGCAAACTATTACATGGACCGAATGCTTCAGGAACCAGACTATCTAAAGCACCGGCCGTCCTTGTTCGCTGCCTCCGCTGTATGCCTGGCTATCAATAACGACGACATCCGGTCAAGTGACGGCATCAAGAGCAAGCCAGGGATAGTAAGGAAACAGAAGTATGGTCTGATTTGAAGTGGACGACTAGAACTCACAATCCTTCTCTCTGTTTTGCAGCCATCCTTACTGTTGGAATACACTGGCTTTTCAGCTGGGGAAGTCTTGGAAGTGGCGCGTTTGATCGTCAGTAAACTCGCAAAATCCGTCGTTCTAGCTTCGAAGCGGGGCCTTTATGCTGTCAAAGAGAAATATTCTCATTCTGATTACATGAGCATTGCCATAGAAATTAGCCCACCCGAAATCACAGGTCTCGTCGACCGAAAGGGAAGAAAGCGAAGCTACTAAGCAACGTTTACCTTGAATTCAACACAATATGTTGGCTGTCAAAGCACAATGGCTCGAATCGGTCTCTCCTCTGGTGGGGTTCCTTGATCCGTATAACCGATACTGGGCGCAAGCACCAAGTTTGTTTCCATCATTCAAACTTTTTCAAAGTAATTGCAGAGTAAGCTTTAGCGGGTAGTTTTCATTATCTTCTGTTGTGCCATGCGTAAATGATGTGAAGTCGTCGGCGACATTTTTTGCTCTCTAAGGTTCGTGCGAGAAACAGAACCGATGCGAGACGCGGAAACAAGTCTTAGAAAATTTATACGGGGTTTCGCCTACAGTACGCGTTACAGTAAAGAGCCATTCTCGGAATTGGAGTGACTGACCTCCTCCTCGCTTGATGATGAACACCGTCGAAGTCGAACCGACCGACAACAAACTCCTTTTCCTGGGAGCGACTATTTTTTAGTCGGCGGATGTCTGGTGCTTGCTATTGCCAATCATAATATAATTTACGTGACACTTTGTCTGAACTTGCCAAGAAGCAGTTATCCCTGCGTGAAACTCCTCCGAGAATGTCGAACAAAATCAATACGTGCCGTCTTTTTCAATCCGACCACCATCAACCACAGGTGACAAGGGTGAGCCTTCCATATCCGTCTTAAAGGATACAGAGCGAATCTTTGCACTGATTGAGGATGAGCGTCACCTGGTTGCACATCGACTTTATGAAAGTGTAATACGTCGTATCAAGGAGTTGGAGAATCAGGATCCGTTGAAGAAGAAAAGTCGCGGAAAGTTAAAATCGTTGCTAAAAAAGGAAAGTTCTGCGCTGATTAAAGAGCAGGAGGAGATCCATCTCGTCAAATCCATTTTGAAGGAAAACGATTCCAGTATTCAGAAACTAAAGGTAGGTTTCGACATGCATGGTGCAAGCTGGCTGAGCATTGATCTCACTGAAAGGCTTTGTTTATTTTGTCGTAGAATGTCAGCAGAATTTTCCACAGAGCACTCAGAAATCTAAATACAGACGAAGACTGGACTTTTGCGTCGTCGCACTTCGGAATAATAACATATTACCGCCGCGAGGATCATGGGAGTTTAAGTATCAAGTTAGAGGAGAGATCAGCGGCGTTCCCTTGTTCGAACAGATCGCCGTGCTACGTGCGGGTGATTTACACTACAAGTGGGTTCCATTTTGCTCATCATCAATAATAATTGCTGAGCTGGGTAAGCTTGATCTTGTAGAATGGTTCATGATCGGAATCCTCAGTTTGGATTCGCGAGAGACGGTTGTTATAGAGCAATTGGCTGTGACAATATGTCTGAGGATGGTAGCATAATTATCGCTGGGCAGGGCATAGACGATATAATGCCCGGGGATCATCCACCAGAAGACCCTTTTCTTTCAAATGAGCCTGTTGTGTCGACACTCAACATTCCTCCGGCACCGACGAAAAGAGGCAATGGTCGAATGACGATTCGAAAATTTGAAACTGTCGTAAACATCACCTCGCCCACCTCGGCTACGACAAGAATAGTGGCAAATTTGAATCCGAATATCTCTTTTCTTTCTCAAGGCATTATTGACTTTGCGTTGAAGCATCTTGCAGGAGTAATATTGAGTAAACTTCAAATAGCAGCCAAAAAAGCTGTTAAGAACCCAGCAACAAATCATCACGCGCAAAAAATGCGTGAAGACTCGGACTTTACAAAATGTGGCTAATGGCGAAATTCAAAGCATTTTGCGATGAGAAAGGGTGGGAAATGCCGAGAGTTTCTTCGTTTACTGTAAACGAAGAGCAGCTGGTGCACAACCGCAGGTATGCTGATCGCAAAACAAGAAAGTTGAATACATTCGGTGGACATGATAGCTTCGAGTCGGATAAAGTTGACCTTGGCTCGATCGAAAGCGCGCGCAACATGAAAGTAGAAAAGGCAGATGATTCGGTTTCAGAAATCACGGCGAAATCTAGTGTGTCAATGTGGCAGAACAACCCATTTTCCGGCTACATGCAAACAGTAAAGGCTCGCAAATTGCAACAACAACAAGCTAAAATCACCGAAGTCCGGCAGCGTGTTACAGATATGATGAAACCCAAACTGCTCTCGTTTGAGCAGCAAGATCGGCTCGATGAGCTTCGCCTGGCCAAACAGCGGAGGGCAGAGGAGATGGGCTCGCCTCCGCGCGAGAGCGATACTGTTAGTGGTGCTACATCAGTTATTTCAGAAAAGAGTCTACAACAGCGCACTCTTCGACAAAAGATCAATTTACATCTTCATAAACACGGCAAAGTGACCCGAATCTTTGTCGTGGTTCTCTTCGTCGCCCTACTGTTCGTGCTGTTTCACCCTTCACTACTCATGATCCCCTTTTGAAAAGTTCGATTTCGAATGTACGAGATGACGCGACGGCTGAGTGGAGAGGCGATCTCTTTACGATACTGTATATTGTTTTATGTACGATGGTGCATTGTTGTCTTTGTGACATCTGTCTCGTCTACACATTCTCCTCGCTCGAACTTGGCAGTAAAACCGGTCAGCAAATCCGGAGTTTCTATGGGACGAATGTTCGACTCGGTGTTCTCGCCTTATCTGTGGGTATTGCTGTTTTGAGTGTGGTTAAGGCGTCCGTGCGGATGCTTTTGTACATCTTGCTCAGGGTAGCTGCGCAGATACCATCAATGCTGTGGACGTCGTTCACGACGAGTCTAGATAAGATGGAACACAGCTTATCTCGGGCCGACAACTGGGTTGCTGGTTCCGCGCTGGTGTTGGCACGCTGGCTTCGGAAAACGTGTCTCCTTTCTTCGGATCTGATTGATACAGTTCTTTACTATATCCCCGTGTCCGACTCCAAACTTGGCTTTCTCAATGAGATCATTGAAGCAATATACGATGCGGTTCGGTCTCCGTTTTCAGTTGTTGCTAGCTTTCTATCGTATGGTTCGGTGAACGATCCACGATGGAATGCGCACCTCGCCTGGAGACATGATGCTTTTCGACGGCGAAGGCTCTATTCTCGTATTCAGCAGTTTTCCTTGTCACGGTGCTGCTCTTATTTATTTTGACGGCCCCCAAAACAACAAGGCAAAGCGGCTCTAAAGTACCGACTGTTGTTTCTAAAAGATGGATGACAACTTAGCAGGAGCGAATCCTCAGGTGCTGGAAACGGTCAGCGCCAGTTACAGCTCTGGAAGGGCGAAGGTGAAGAAAAGCAAACTGAAATCGGTTCCTAGTTCAGTTGGTGTTGTGTCTGGTGGGATTTCAAAACGAGATGGTCAACAACGAATAGCAATCTAAGACAACTAGAGCGAAAACCATCGAAGTAGAAAGGTTAAATAATAGATATCTATTATGCTTTATGCCTTGATGGAGAGCTTGCTTGCTAGGATCCAGCTTTCAACTCACTAGTATTTTTGTGACGGCTAGGTCTTACTGCAGTACCGTTGTGACTACCGCGACTGTCCTTCAGCCGGACGAGAACAGCCAATGTTTTTCTTCTTCCTTTCGCATTCCGAAGCCAAGTTCCGGACCCTTCGTTTTCCTCTTCCCGACCCTTGATCGTGAGCAAAAACTTCTTCTTTGGTTCGGCTTTTCGTATCTTTTCTTTGTGATACGTTCTGTTGCCATTGTTCTGCGAATAGAACTCATTTGTTTTTCTTGATTCAGCACAATGACTTCCATCCGATATATTTCGTTTCTATGCGCTTGCTTGGCGATCCTTCCGGCGAGCGCCTTTGTCGCGTTTTCCTCCAGGCGAGTGACGATTTCTGTACAAAGCGTCGGAGGACGCAACGAAAACGAATGGGGAATACCATACAGCGAAGATTTGCCTCCATTGGCTGATAATGGCATGCCTTTGTCGAATCAATTACCGAACGGCGGTCAAGTCACACTATTGGGCAGTAAGTTGTTGCTTTGTTGAGTTTTTTATCCTTGTTCCGTGCTCGACGACCCCGTCGTATCGGTCGTTCATTGGTGACTTCCATATGAATCGCGTCTCCTCACAGTTCTGTTTCACGCATTTTCTTTTACAGGCGGCCCAGGCGATCCAGACTTGCTGACCGTGGCTGCTTACAAACTGTTGACGAAAAGGACCCAAATACCTTAGTCATTGTCGATCGGCTGGTCTCTCGTGAAATATTGGACTTGATTCCGAATGAAATCAAAATTGCGAGAAAGCTTCCTGGGTGTGCGGACCTTGCGCAGGAAGAAATCTACTGGTGGGCTTATCAAGCATTGAACAAGGGGAAGCATGTGATCCGATTGAAGATTGGTGATCCCTTTGTGTTTGGTCGTGGTGGAGAGGAGGTTTTGAAATTTCGTTACTTTGGTGTAGAAGCCAAAGTTGTCCCGGTGAGTCTGGTCCTGTCATTGCGCAAGGCACTTATGCAACTGTGGTGTCTCACGATCGATTCTACATCAGGAGTTTCTGCGGCGTTTTCGGCACCTCTTTTGGGAATGATTCCGGTGACACATCGAGGATATGCCAATCAGGTCGTCATGTGCACAGGATATGGACGTGACAATAGTTCTCCGGACTTGATACAGTATCATAAAGAGCAGACGGTTGTATTTCTCATGGCGGTCGGACGTTTGCAACAGCTTTGTAACAGCTTGATTGAGAAAGCGAATTATCCTCCGAGTACTCCTGTAGCGATTATCGAAAAGGCGGGCTGTCCGGATCAGCGAACGGTAGTTGGTGACATGACTACCATTGCAGCTATTGCGGAGGAGCACAAGATAAAGCCACCCAGTACGATTGTGGTCGGGGAAGTTGTCCATGCGCTGCTGGACAATGGACAAATGGATGGTCGGCATGTTTCGGGATTGATTCAGAATGCAGTGAAAAATTCGACGAACTGAATGAAAGCCGGATGATAAAGCACTTTACGGTGATTGAGTGTATTCATGTGGGGCTAGCCCATCGTGGCGGCCCGAACAACAATTTTGAGAAAAATCATAATGTTATAGTGCCATGGAGGTCGGACCGATGTTGAAACGGCCTATTTTAACAAATTTATATGTAACTATTTGAATCGAAGCACTTTTCAGCATATTGATGTCGCCAAGCAAAGGTTGTTGAAGAGACATTCTTTGACCTACCGCTCCAGGAATTGCGAGCCATGCGTGTCTCAATTTATGCTTTGATCTCCAGACCTTTCTCTTTTAAGGACTTCAATGTTGGATCGGGAGGAACTTTTCCCGTGCATGCGCGAACCATACGTCCAGCAACGTTGATTTGGCAAGTAGCACAGTCGCCTCTGCACGGAAAGAAAGAACGAAAGGATGTGAGTCATGGCACTATTATCAACTCAAAAATTCAAACCATTTCCAAAAGAGCACTCACTTTTGCAGGAATACTTAACGGGAACACCCAAGCTTGCACAAGCTTTGGAAAGAGGACTTCCAGCGGGAAAGTCTTTCTTTTACCTCGGAATGTCAATGTTGTCATGTGAAGGGACGTTGATGATTTGTTGCAGGAAAATGCGGGTTGCCGGCTGACAAAGGCAGAGGCCGAAGCCAGGAACGCGAGTAGGAGGATTAGAACCTTCATTGCGTTTAAAAAAAAGATAGGTCGTTGGCTAGTTGATTGATTAATTCGTGGATCGAATGCTCGCAAAATAAATAATGAAGGTAAGATGACGATGACGATGTGGATGATGGCGTTTCGGTTGGATGTTTGACCTACGTAGAAATACTGTAGCCTTCCGTACAAAAAAGCAACGAGAGAAAGGTACGAATGAAGAATGTCGGTGTCGAAAAACACGGACGTCGGACAGGTGGCAGAGGCCGACATTTTCCATTTTGTAATTGTTTTGAATTCCAGATTCCTATCACCGAACAAAATTATTTGAGACCCGAGCAAAAGTGTGGAGCGCACGTTAATTCCCGATTGAAGTTATGACAAGACTCAAAATTCGACGACAACGGCTGGTACCAAAATCGCGTACGTCACCGCATATCTTTCACTCACACGTTAGCGGCCAACGTGCGAACGCAATCGACTTGGACAAAACGTCCCGATCGCCCGTGCCGTTTTTTTTTTGCAACAGCAGCAACCTCTCACCATTGATTTTACACTGCAATCCAAACGTCAAACTAACAATTATTTGACCATGAGATTCCTTGTCACGGCCGCCCTCCTTGCAGTTGCATCTGCTTTCACAACTCAACAACCCGGTCTTCCTTTGTCGCACCGCACGCGTCAAGCTACTGTGGTTCATGACGGTAAAGCCAATGGTGAGTTGAGATATTATTTGCGTGCCGTAAAGGATAGCACGCACGATGACCCCGAGATTTTGTGATGTAGGAAATTATAGACAATATACTGGTGATGAAGCTTGAGGGAAAGCGAAATACGCCTTTTTATATCTTTGGCGGATGAATGAATAGGGAAGGATGCTCGATAAGCAACTGCGTTCATTGGCTTTATTATTGTTGACATGTTAGAGCCGTTCAGTTGCGCGATCCTTTTGAGCAAAGGAAGCCGAATCTTTTTTTCTCTTTTTGAACTATATTCTAACTTTTCTCTCCTTCTTTATTAAATTAATCAACAGCTATTCGCGACCGTATTAAGAATGTCAAGAACACTGGAAAGATCACCAAGGCCATGAAGCTCGTGGCTGCTGCTAAAGTACGACGTGCGCAAGATGCTGTCTTGGCCACTCGTCCTTTCTCGGAAACTCTTCAGTCGGTGTTCGGTGGTTTGATTCAGCGACTTGACGGAGAAGCTGTCGATCTTCCTCTTTTGACTCAGCGTGAGGTCAAGAAGGTCACTTTGACTGTCATCACGGGTGACCGTGGTCTTTGCGGTGGTTACAACTCCTTCATGATTAAGAAAGCCGAAGCTCGTTACAAGCAGCTCAAGGAAAGCGGTGTGGAAGTTGACATGGTACTAGTTGGAAACAAGGGTATCAAATACTTCAAGCGACGTGCCTACCCCATCCGAAAGACCTTCGAGACCGGCCAGAACCCCAGCGCCAAGCAGGCCCTTGCCATCTCCGATGAGTTGCTCAACACCTTCCTTTCTGGAGAAAGTGATGCCATTGAGCTTTTCTACACCAAATTCGAGTCGCTCATTTCCTCCTCGCCCAGTGTGCGAACCTTGGTTCCCTTCTCCGCCAGTGACATCACCCAGAAAGCCGATGAAGTCTTCCAGCTTACATCGGACCACGGTGCATTCGGTGTCACCCGCGAGGAATTGGATGTTGCTGCTCCCCAGGAGTTCCCCAATGACATGATCTTCGAGCAAGACCCTCTCCAGATCGTCAACTCCATCCTTCCCCTTTACTTGAACGGCCAAATCCTCCGTTGTTTGCAGGAGTCTGTCGCTTCCGAGCTTGCTGCCCGTATGCAGTCTATGCAGAGTGCCAGTGACAATGCTTCACAGCTTGCCAAGACTTTGACTCTTCAGTACAACCGTGCTCGTCAGGCTGCTGTTACAGCAGAGATTTTGAAATTGTTTCCGGAGCTGCTGCGCTAGAGTAAAAAAGGGCTGATTAATAAAAGTATAAGCAAAAAATCTTATGGTGTAAACAAAAGTGAGGTTGCTGTAGTCGTTTAAGCTACCATTTGGCTGCTTGGTCGTTCCATGTATTGAACCGATCGCCTTTTAAAATCGACGAGATACGCTTCAGCTTCTTTTGTCGAAGTCGAGAGCGCAACGTCGACCGAGGCTGAATCAAACCCAGCCGCGTGAGCAACCCCACAACAGCACTGGGAAGATAAATAGCCTGCCCCACAATCCATAACGTGCGGTCAACGCTTTTCTCGTTGCCGCGTTCGGACAGTATGTAGTTTTGCAAATGGTCTACGACCGCGGCTGTCGTCTGCTGTGCATATGTCCCCAAGAGTCTGTTCATCAATTCGCGATCTTGTTCATTTTCATTCTCTAAATAATCGCGAAGTGGAGCGTAACCAATTTTACGAAAGACTTCACTTCCTCCAGGTTGCATGGTTCCGTCATAGAGAGTCTGAATCGGGAGAAGCGTCACGTCCGCGCCCTTGCCAAATAGTTCAGCCGTCTCCATGGTCCTTGGCGCTGGTGAGACAAGGATAAACGGGTGAAAGGGCTGCAGCTGCTTCCCAAACGATTGCCCAGCTTCCTGAGCCTGTATCCTCCCGTTTCACTCAGTTGTCGTTCAAAATCGTCGCCCGACTCGGAGGGCAAGGTGTTTCCGTGTCGAACATACCCTATTCGGGCCACATTGGCAGCTTGAGTCGCTTCCAACAAATCTCTGGCTAAACTCGGGGCTACCCAGTCATGCAAACCATGACATGTCGCGAATTTGAGGCATATAGAGGCCAAGGGAAGTCGCGTTGATGCTTTGATGGCTCGGAACATGATTGGATAGAATTAAAGAGCAGGATCGTTTGTTGTTTCACAAAAGATGCGAGAAAAGCGCAAAATCCGATCCGAAGGAGTGAGACGTTCAGTCGCGCGTGGCGAGACACGAATCGCCATTTTTTCAACAATTGCAACATAATTTTATTTTTATTAAAAATAAATAATCATTCAATTGCATTCATCTTGACGTGCTGGAGAATATGCTACCGTCGCTCTCGAATAACACAATAACATTAATGGACACAGAGCTTCTTCACGCTGGCTCTTGAATTCACTTGTGATTGTATGTTGTTTGGGCTCTATAGGAACAACTTGCTCGTTTCTTTTTTCATACATTTGCTGTAAATCAAAGAATATCCTCGCGATCCGTGTCAAGACCAATGGCAGAAGGGTTTGCACCACTCGATCCAGAAAGTCTGTCGGCCACAAAATGCCTCATTGAGCAGACGCTCTGTCAACCTTCTCCGGAACAACCGCGACTCGCCAAGGACTTTGATTATGCATCGGCCGTTTTAGATGCTTGGAGACAAGAAGAAATGGACAGTGGGCAAACCTGGCTAACGGAATGGAAGTCTGTAACATACCGTGACAGCGATGGAACGCCTCTGTTTGGTCACATTGCACGGAAGCAAGGAAACGAAAAGCAGAATAATTCTCTCTTTGGGGTTGTTCTTTTCATACAGGAGCAGGGCCACATGATGTCTTTCTGCTTTGGAAGGCTGCGTCGCTGGTAATGTCTCTTGATTGTGAAGTTCTGATTGCAGATATTCTGTCTGATGATTTGGGTTGGGCATGGGATTTGGATCGAACACGCTATGAGATTGTTCGCAAGGAGGTGCTTGAGGATATCATCAAGAAGGAGATCACTTTTCACGGCCCCTTCTTCAGAAACGTATACAGGCAGCAGTGTCCTTTTGAAAAGCCGTCCTCAAGTGGACGCAGATCGTTTGGCTGCCCTCGGTTGGTGCCTCGGCGGACATTCAATTCTCGAACTAGCTCGTATGAATTTACATGAAGTGCGTGCAATGATAACATTCCACGGTGTATTCGATAATATCACTCCGCCAAAGGAGGAAGCTGCGATCGAGTCGCTGGGAGCAGAAGTGCTTGTATGCAATGGTGTAGAAGACCCGTTTGTGTCCAGTCAAAGCCTCGAACATGCCTTGGCAACATTTCAACATTATGGGCACCGCCTATCGCTGCTACAATTGAAAAGTGCGAAACACGGATTTACAAATCCCGCCCAAGACTTCAATGAGAATCCAGCATTTTCCTTCCATCAAGAGTCCGCAGCGAAATCGTGGCACCAAGCCGTTGCGCTTTTGAGACGAAGATTCTCCTTCACTCCGTCTTGACCGAGACAAGTAAACATTGCTGCTAATTTATTAAAACTACTAAACTTTTTAAGATCTAAATCAGGAATCCTTCACTTCCAAATCACTTTCACTCAAAACTGTGTCTTTGGTATTGATAAACTCCCCGTCGTCTGAAACTATACATGAGCAACTCTGCAACCAATTTCGACACTGAGCAACGTCTTCCTCTGAATCACTTGCGAACCCAAGCTCCTGCGCAACAAATGCCACCTCAACACTCGGTCGATAAACCCGACATATCCGTTGTAAACCATTGAATCTCATTGTCGGCACAATATGATCCATCAAGTACGCGCCCAATTTTGGGCACGAGCGTCTCAAACGGAAAAACAGGTGATAGTTTATCTCCGCCACTGCTTCGCGAACAAGCAAAGCGTGGTGAATGGCAGGGTCCTCTCTTTCTGACGGACTCAACGATAGCATCAAGTGAAACAAATCCGACGAGCCACCGGTATACTTTTTATTCCCCATCAAAACACATAGTACAGTAAACGATAAGCAAGGAACTCGCGGATATTTTGGTGGCTTCCGTACCGTTCTTTGCCGAGAAAATACGATACAGCTCTTTGAGCTGAGTCTGACATTGATTGTATTCATTCAAATCATTTTCCTCCAGAGCGATCCTTGCGTGTGTCTCGTAGACATCTATCGTAAAGGAATTCTGAATTCTTTGAACCGTGCAATCTTGTCTCATAGCTTTGAACTGCGAACAAAACCAAATGTAGTCTCTGCGACTTTTTGCAGAGCGCAATCGCTCCTGTTTGAGGTTGTCCAAATGCTGGCGCAGGACAGATTCAGGTCGCACCAGTTCTGGACGAGGTGGCGCAGTCAATCGCAAGTATTCTTTCTCCAACTTCATACACGTACCCTTCACTGTCATCTTTTCAAAATCCTCTTCAGTCAACATTCCTGGCTTTCCTCCTATTGTTTCTTTCCCCATGAACCGCCCAAAGCCCTCTACTGCACTCACTCTATTCGACGAAGCTTCTGCAATGCCACCCGGGCCCATAAAACGTTGCTCGCGACTTTTCAGAGTCAAAGTCGTTTGGTCGAAACCTATATCTTTTGCTTCTTGCGGTCGTAAGAATAGGAAGACGTGTCTGGTGCATTCGATGGTCCGTAATACGAGGTCATACTTTTCTCTTGGTAGCGTTTTTTTTGCTGTGTTTTAAAGTTAGAAATGTTAGCTGTTTCTGTGATTGAAGGTGAAGAGGGACCGTAGTAGTTGTGACTTGGAGAATTTTGTGAGACCTGCGGTCCGCCGACGTAAGAACTAGGACCACTATATGAATGATTCGCTTGTTGGGAGGCACAGCTCCAAGGTCGAATTAACGGTACCTGACTCCAGTCCTTCATATGAAGATCTCCAGCCAAAAGTGATTCTTGAATGAGCTTTTGGACTTGTTCCATGACTTCATCTTTTTCTTGTTGGGTTTTACAAGGCAACAAACAACGATGAACAAACACTTTCAGACTCGCTGGAGACTCATCCTGGCTCGATCCAACAGGAGCAGCACGAACAACACTACTATAGGAAGGCCGGGAATGCTGTGGAACGCTTGCTGGTGCAGTACTCTGAAAAGTGCTGTGAGTTGAAGGAACCGTATTCTGATTCCTCCCGAATAGTTAGTAGGTGGCGGGGGTAGCGCAAAGGCGCCGTCGTAGCACCAGGATTCTGGTGAAAGAAATGCGCTGCTCGACTAGCCTCGTCTGCTTGATACTTAGCCCATCGATGATGCTGTTCGGCGTCGCCTCGAATTTTAGGGTCGGGTGACTGCAAGTGCGGCTCCCATGCTTGGGCTTGTTCCGTATAGGAGTGATAATATTCCGTGTAAAGTGTAACCAAGTTCTTACCGTGTGCAGGTTGCTGCCAACTTGTTTCGTAGGATGTCGCATTTGGGGTGTGCAACATTGTGGAAGGCACCCATGAAGTGTCATTCCATGTCATTTCGGGCTGCTGGGCGGGGCATTTTGTTGATAATTTGCGTACATGTTCGGGTTAATTGATTAGTGGATATTGTGTTACAAGTAGTAATCAGTAGTCAGTTAAAGTATGCTTTGAAAAGGAAATTCGAGAAGGCCAGTCAAGATTGTGCTTTGCTGATTAGAAAATGCAAAAGCAACCCGAAAACTTCTGCTCCGCTCTCCGCCTCCGCCTCCGCTCCGTCCTCCGTTCTCCGCTCTCTCTGCTCGGCTTCGGCTTCGGCTTCGGAGCTTCGGAGATCATCTTCTGCTTCACTGCGACATCTCAACGGATACTAGAAAACAGCTGGGTTCAATCGCATCGGTACGTCCAAATGTTCTTATTGGCTCCATACAGACATTCCTGGTGGATGGATGGACCACAACGAACGGTGACGTATCCGTGACGGTCGACCACGTCACGGAAAGGGTGATCGCCTACGTCAGACAAACTTGTTTTGTACACATCGCTGCACACTAATTTCTTAGATTTGCCTTCCGTTCGCGGTAGGAATTCATACATCAAAAAGCAATCTTTTTCGCCACAATAGCATAGAATGTAGAAGCGGTTGTCGCCTACGACCTACGTACTTGGATCTTCGGCTTGATGTGAAAAACACCAAATCTCATTCTCGTGCCATTGTTTCTCAAATAATCATAATCTACATTGGACTTCTTCTGAAACAAAAGACAATGGTTCGAATGATCTGTATTCTTCCTTTGGCAGCAGCCCTGATCGGCGGAGTCAACGCGTTCGTTGCTCCGGCACAAGGCCTGCGAAACCCGCTACTCCTAGCGTGTCGTCCGAAGGAACCTCTATCGGCGGCGTCAACACGTTCGTTGCTCCTCAAGGCCTTGCTAAACGCGCTACTCCTCTCTTTTCATCCGAAGGAACAGGATGGGATTCATTCAAGGTTTGTAAATCAATAAACAAGTGGATTCATGGATGAATGAAAAATACTTGGAATTGTGAGAGAAAATTGTGTGTTGACTGAAAATCTGACCTTTCTATTTCTGTCTTTCTAACCAGGGAATGCGTGAGTTTACGAACGTTCCTTCTGGAGAAGAGCAGCGCAAGTTCCGCCGCACTGTCTACACTCACAAGGACTGGAAGAAGCACCGATCCCAAGATCGTTTCATTTACTACCTCCTTGCTATGTTCAAGTCCGGTGTTTACAAGAATATCGGACGTGAAGTTCTTACTATTACGGGTGTTGCGGCCTTTGTATGTGTTTACAATGCCTTGATTGGAGGATACACTGATCTCAACGGAGTTCAACAGGCTGCTTTGCTTCAGAGTCAGTTTCTTCCCAAGTTGACACTTCCTCTTTCTTTGTTCACGATCACCTCTTCTTCGCTCGGTCTTCTTCTCGGTAAGTTGCGCCATCTTATGTGTTTACAAAGAAGAATATGTTATTAAAGTGATCCTTGAGCTAACACGCGTTTCTTTATGCAGTGTTCCGCACCAACACCTCGTACCAGCGTTGGGACGAAGCTCGTAAAAACTGGGGTAAGTTCTTCTTTTCGTCGTCGTCTTTCTTTCGGCATTTGAACGACCGTCTAATCCGTTTGTACTTTCTTTTCGCAGAATGAACATCAACCACACCCGTGATTTGGTGCGCATGGCGAATGCCTACTATGATACCACCGGTGTTCCTCCGGAAGTACGTGCTGACGACATGAACCATGTCGCTCTTTGCACATGGGCCTTTGTCCGTGCGATGAAGCGCCATTTGTCTCCCGAGGAAGAAGATGAACAGGAGTTCCAGAAAGAGATTCTCGAAAAGCTTCCGAGAAAGCAGGCCGAGATGATGATTGCTGCAGCTCATCGGCCAAACCGTGCATTGCAAGACCTTTCCTACGCCATTGACGACTTGCCAATGCATTTCATGAGAAAGAACGAAATCCACAGGGCCGTGACCATCTTCGAAGATAACCTTGGAAGTTCTGAACGTCTTCTCTCCTCCCTGTGCCCGTGTTCTACTCTCGCCATTTGGCTCGCTTCTTGGCTGTGTGGTTGCTTTTGTTCCTTTTGCTCTTTACGATAGTTTTCGGCCTCGTGGAACCACATCGCCATGGTCCCTGCCACTGCCGTCATGTCAATCTTCCTTGTTGGTATCGAAGAACTCGGTACTCAGCTCGAAGAACCTTTCACAATCCTTCCCATGCAAGGATTCTGTGACAAGATTTACAACTGGTGCATGGAGATCGCATCGTGGCAGCCGGGCGACAACGGTCGACCCATGAGACAAGTTAGACCCGAACACGCTTACTTCACTTCCTCGTCGGAATCCGTCAACGGCTACTCGAACAACTACTACACGCCGCAGCAATCGTATTACAATGAGCCCGCGCAGCCTCAGCAGTCTTACTACAGTGAGCCTCCCGCTCCTCAGCCGGCTTATTACAACGAGCCTGCCTGCTGCTGCCCGCAGCCGGCGGCCAACCAGGGATGGACCGACATGGCTGAGTTCTTGCGAAGACAGGGATCTGGGGTTTAGAGCTTCTTGAACTCAAGGAAACAAGTTTTCGGCATTTACTAGCAACAATAATCTAATGAACTTACTTGTACTAGCCACGGGTCTGTATGTGTGTTCATCTTACACCAAGCTTTCGACCTTTATAGCATCTCCATTTGCAGAGTGAAACGAACGAGGCTCGTTCACGCGTTCTTGTTGTTAGCCCAGTTGGTTGTTGCACGGTGTCTCGTAATGATGACTTGGGTTAGAGATACTTGATACGAATGGAAGGCTATGCAGTCCCTGGTTAGTTGACCGGAACGCAAAAGATTATTGCCCCAAAAATTTGTATAGCTTGTTGTGTATTGCAAACGAAAAGCAAGACACAAGAGCCAAACGACAAGACCTCACAAAAGTCACTGGTTAAATCCTCGCATTCTTCCTGTCATTATTTTGTTCTTTCGTATCTCTCCAAGTCTCAAACGTTTCATCTTTACGCACATAAATTGCATTGTCTTCAAAATTACAAACAATACTTCATTTAAAAAAAATGCCTGACGATCTTTCCTACAGTCTCTTTCAAGTCGAAACGACTCCTCGTCGTTGGAAAAAGCCGACTCAATCGAACCAAAGAGCCCATCCGTTTGCCATCTCAACACGGAATGGCTGGGTAGCAGCTTTGGTGACTTGTCCACCTCTCCAGTACGTCGAAGCAGCAAGGTAGACAGCTCGTGGCTTGCAGCATCACCCAATATTCAGCGCCCGGGACCGATCAAGATCGAAGGGTCTAATTCGATCAAGACGAATCCCTTTTTTGGAAAGTGAATTTTAGTGACTCGGCGATCACAGCCTTTTGACCACAACATGACATGAACCGACGGTTTTAACGCTAATACATTGTTACATTATTATGATTTCGCACTGTAATCAACGGTCAGCGCTCTAGGTCGGTTATTCGTCTACTCGGAGTATTATTTTCACATCCCTTCTCCCATAACATTATTTTTACTTTCGTTTGTGTGAGGAGACGCACAACTCGTGACTCGATTTGTCGACCGTTCATTTTTCGTCCGCCACAAACAAACAAAATTGGACGGCGCACAATGCTGCAGAGGAAGAAATAAATAATTGGAGATAGAACATTTTTGTTACCATTATTATTCTCTTGAAGATTATAGAGGGTCTAGTGAGAGATCAGCGAAGAATGAACTTTCTAACCCACAACATCGACGCCCCGCCTCCCAATGGTCAGGTCTTATCGTTGGTTTCCGCTCTGTCGAATCCAGAGAATCATCAACTGCATGTACAAGCCATTCAAGCACGCGACGAGGCGTTATCCGGAGACAGTTACGGAGATTTATGTCTCCAGCTAAGTCTTCTTTTACTCGCGAGCGATCACACGCCTCCCGAGGAAATTTTTCAACGACTGTCTCCTGCAGATCTAGAAGCATGGCAAAGAACCGATGGTGCTTCTGTGGCAAAGCTGCAACAACAACCAGCGCAATGGGTCGTTTTCGGTCAAATGGCGGGTTTTATTCTTAAAAACGCCTTGACCCGACCTCCTGTATCGGTTCAAACATCGCGACATGCATTCGTGCCAGCGGGTTCGCTTGCGGAACAAATGAAGGAATATTTGTTGATGGCCCTCGCATGTCAACACGCTGAACTTCGAGCTGTAGCAAGTTCGATTATTGCTACATGTGCGGTCTCCGTCGATGGCGTACAACCGGCAATGCATGTGAGTGGTTGGCCAAAGCTAGCTGCACAATTACTGGTTCCTTTGCAATATCCGGACCGTTTCTCAAGTGCATTATTTCATGGGGTATTGGATACTATCAAGAAGATCATGGAAGATCGACCGAATCAACTCGACCCACAACACTTTGATGATTTGGTGCTAGCGCTCAAGCACTTGCTTCAAAACAAGGTACAACTCCTGGATGAAACCTCCAAAACCGCCATTCTGGGGGCACTTTTGTGGGCCTGTGGCACGTTTGACAAAAGGGTCGGTTCAACAGCAGCGCGATTATGGTTCATGTGGAAGGCTACATCCAAAGTCTATTATTATTGGCAAATGATGCAAGCGCTGAGGTTCGTAAGATTGTCTGCGAAACTTTAATCACATTTTCACAGCTTCGTTCCGACCTGTTCGGTCAAGACCTAGAACTGCTCAAGGCCGTTTCGCAAGTCATGCTCGAACGAACCTCCGACAGCGATCCTAAGGTGAAATTGGAAGCGACTGAATACTGGTTGGGACTTCATCTGCAAGACGATGATGATGATTGCTCAGCAATGCAACAGTATATACAATCATTGTTTCCGCAGCTGCTCATCGCGCTGTTAAATAACATGGTATACGGACCGGACGAGCAGGCTGAGTTTCTGCAACGGAATGTAATGGAGTCTGCTGGTACTCAAATGAATGACACAAATAATGTGAAACCTGTATTCCACAAATCGCGGGCGCAGCATGTCGTGCACTCTTCGGACAATGACGGTGAGTCGGAGGATGACGATCTGGACGACGAGGATGATGATGAGGACGACGTAGACGCAGACGAAGATGGAGGTAGCCTCTGGAGTTTACGAAAATGTGCTGCTGCGAGTCTCGACTATATGGCTAGTATATTTGGCGCCGGGCCCATACTCCCAGTCTTATGGCCGGCAATCGAACAGGGACTGTCTTCCACAAACAAGGCATGGATCCAGGAGGCCTGCATCTTGGCTCTTGGCGCTATCGCGGAGGGTTGTCATCTTGAACTTAGTGAAGCTCAGATTATGGTACGTTTACACCCTTTTTTACTTGGCACTTTGGAAGTGGGTAACCTTCCACAGCTACAAAGTACAGCGGCTTGGACGCTTGGGAGATACTCTGCGTGGGCTGTAGAACAAGTCCAAACAGGTGCGCAAGGCGAACTTCTGGGTCACATGACACAACGCCTATTAGATTTATTGGTCCGGACACCGCATACGTCGGTACAAGTCGCGACTTGCTCTGCTTTTGGGGTCCTGGTTGAGGCGTCTGGCGATCTTATGGCACCGTATTTGGAACCTATTTTGAGCAACTCGTGGTTGCACTGGACAGATTCTACAATCGTTCAAGCGGAAAAGCTGTGTTCCTAAAAAGCTTGCTGATGCTTTTGATACATTTGGAATCATCGCTGACTGTTGTGGACCTGCTATAGCTGAAGGAAACCTTCCTTCGATTTATGTCCCTTCTTTGATTCAAACCTGGGATTCAGTCGCGTCCTCTACATTACAAGATCCAAAGGCAAACACGCTTCTGTTACCCCTCATGGAAGCCGTGGCCAGCATCGCGGTAACGTCAGGGGTCAACTTCCAGCCCTATGCGCTCCGTTCATTTGACAATGCCATGTGCATAATAGAAATGACAACTTTATCAGTTTCCACACTTGATGGAGCAAATGAAGGTCAGCAAATGGACAACGAGGAAGATTACGATCCTATTATCTGCTCAACCGACCTACTTGACGGGATCGTTGAAGGGCTAGGACCGAACTTTGATGATCTTGTGAAAAGCAGCCATCGCTATGGACCTCACTTTCTTTCTGTTGTTCACTCGCTTTGTCGACACGACATTGGAGGTGTACGGATGAGTGGATTGGCCCTTCTTGGTGATCTAGCTCGCAATACGCCTGCCATGCTGGAATCGGCGTTGGCGCAGCTTCTTCACGAGGCCGTACTAAGCAGCAATCCTCTAAGTCAGTCTCCATCCGTATGCACCAACGCTGTCTGGGCTACCGGAGAAATCATAATTCGCTGCCACGGATACCCGAGTTTACTCGAGCCGATTGCAGATTCTCTTATTCAAAATATACTCGGGATTCTAGCAGATGGCACGGACGGGTTGGCTGAAAATGCAGCAGCATGTGTTGGCCGACTTGCTATGATCCTACCAGATGCGGTCGCTCCCCATTTGGAACGATTACTGCTTGCTGGTTGGTGCGAGGCGCTAGGAAAGATTTCGGATCCAACCGAGCGAAGGGATGCCTACGAAGGATTTCTAAAAGTTATCTACTTGAACTCGAACGCTATCCATCGGGTTCATGGACAGGATGTTGTGACAGTTATCGTAAGCATTGTCAAATGCATCATGACTTGGCATCTCCCTCACAACCCGCGAAGGAGAGTCGAACAAGGTGCTTCAGAATCATCAGTTCCGCCCCTTCCCACCGACGGAGTCCAAATTAAGCGAAGCTTTATCGCAATTACTTGTGAATATAAAGACATCTGTGGGAGACGAGACGTGGGTGATGGTTCAGAGAACTCTACCCGTAAATGCCAGAAAGCTTTTGCGAGAGGCCTATCAACTCTAAATGCGACTATTAATCAATAGTGTTTTTAAAAGATTGAAAGTCAGTTAAACAGTTACAATGGATTGCAGAACGTAGATTAAACGACGCACTAAAATTTTACTTCTTTTCGTTTAATAAAGCCATCTCTTCGTCGTCCTCTGAATGTTGAGACGTCCCGATTTCAACCTTGGATACAACAGGCGGCGCAGCAAGAGGTGTTGTGTCGAACGTATAATTACAAATAGAAATGACAACCTGCCCCGCAGCAATCATCATAGCAGGTGTCAATGGCCCTCCGAGCCACACGTGGTCCAGCACAGACGACAAAACGATGGCACCCGTCGTCGCCAGAGTCTTGAGAATGGAATCACCGTATTTGATGGACAGAGCTACTAAAAGTCCACCTGCCGCTCCCAACAATGCGACACCCCACGCCAACGGCGTCCATCCTGCTCCAATGTCCGCAGGAGACGTCGTAAACACCATGAACGCCAAGTACACAGGCACACTCCCAAACGCCAACTGAAAATTGCGTTCCCAAATCGACAGTTGCAGAGGGTCCGTTTTAATGACTTTTTCAAAATAGATGGAAGAGAACCCAGACATGGTGACTTCAATGAGTACAGCTGCGGTTCCGAGCAACACATTGGCGTCTTTTCCCAGATCCGCAGACGTATCGTTCTTATCCCAAATGGGCTGCGAAAACAAGAGAACCCCAAGTGACAGCGCAATCAAGGCCCGCCACTGCGTCCACGAATATTGACGACGAAGAATGATACTGGAACAGGCGGCCGTGGTCAATATTTTGCACTGCGCGAAAATAGTAAACATTCCGGCCCCAATGTTTTTGAGCGAAATGAGACTGAGCGTATTCATGGCACCGTAAATGAGCGCGAGTCCAATCATTTTTTGACTCGTCGAAATGAGATAACCCAGTCGTTGTTGTATCGAACGAGTCTTTCCGGTAACTTCGTCGCTTTTCAGGATCATGTACGCCGAAAAGGTCATTTTGATGATTTCGCTGACCAACAATACTTCGTATTTGGAGTATTTTTCTTGCCGCGTGCCCAACGAGTATCTTCGAATGACCGTAAAGAGTGAATTCTGGAGACATAACACTACCAGAACTACCATTCGGATGCTATTGAGGCAAGAAAAGATTGATTTGTTTTTCTCGTCATGCTCGCCCATGGTGGATATAGTGGGTTTGCGGAAAGTAGGTGAACGATGCGAATAGTCTTCTTCGTCGTCTTGTGATATTGTTTCTTTAACTACTCTTCGAGAGGCCTTGCGATTGTGATGACCAAGGTCCATCCAAAGAAGCGCCTCGGTGTTCGCAAAGCAGAATAATGATGAATCTCGGGCAGTCGATGAATGATGGGACTTTTTTCCCTCCTTTGACAAAAGGAGGAATGAATTAGCTCGCGTCGTTTCAATTATCAATCGATCGAAGAAGTAATAACAAAACAGATCGTCGTTGTTGACGGGCAGGAACGTCAAAGGTTCGGCTGCTGATTACCTGTACGATTCTTGACAGTTTTAGGATCACTTAGTGGGTACCGGACAGACGGTTTTCGGTAAAGGCCGACACAACATCAAAATAATAATATAGTCTGTGACCATCATGGCATCGTGGTTGCAATTGGCCAACAAGACAGCAATCGTCACAGGTGCTGGATCAGGGATTGGGGCAATGGGTTGAGTGCACAAAGAAGAATCGTGTGGAATCAGTATTTTCAATGTACTCACTACTTTTTCCTCCTTCGCCGAACCCTTCAGTCGCCCGCTCTCTCGTCGCTCAACAATGTCATGTCATTCTGCTCGATCGCAATGTCGCTTCTCTAAAACAATTTCCAAACGATGAATCTATTTCCATTGCCTCGTGTGACGTGATCAACGAGGACCAAGTTCAACAAGTGTTTGCACAACATTCGCACACCGATCCGTCCATTCTCATCAATTGTGCTGGTATTACAAGGGATGGATGGATTTCTAACATGTCCATGGAGGATTGGGACTCTGTCATTGACGTTAATCTCAAGGGGACCTTTTGGCCTGTCGGGAGTTTCTTCGCTTGCAAAATGAGCGATTGAAAAACGGACAAGCCAGTCAAGCCTGTTCGATTGTCAATGTCGGATCCATTGTTTCGGAATTGGGTAATTTAGGACAAGCCAATTATGCTGCTAGTAAAGGAGGAGTTCTGGGGTTGACACGGGCTTTGGCAAAAGAAGCCGTGCGAAGCAATGTGCGAGTGAATGCTGTCCTTCCTGGTTTCATTGAAACTCCCATGGCGCAACAAGTACCAGTCCATGTCAAGAAGCAGATCATGAGCAGGATACCCATGGGTCGATTTGGTCAACCGGAAGAAGTAGCAGATCTCATTGCTTTCTTGGCATCACCGAGAAGTAGTTACATCACTGGAGAGTGTATAAAAGTCAGTGGGATGATATCCTTATGACCTGTGGAGCAGGAATCGTTCAATCTGGTAACTAGCTAGACGCTTTGTAAAAATATATATGCTATAGTGGTTATAATCTAAAATGAGACAACAAGACAAAGAAGGGTGGTGTAGGAACGGTCTCTGAAATTCATTTTCAACTGTCATGTCTCCCTTTCGGTGAGATGATAACAATGTCATTCCGCGCAGGATACGAATAATGCGCGAACTCAGTGGCCGTTCCGAAGAGGGAGCAAATTCCAGGTGTATATACATCGGTCGAGTACACCTGCTATTTGATTGCTCCCATTACCGTCCTCACCCACCCAATTTGCAATCCGCATCGCCCAGTTGACTCACACCTCGAATATTTGCACCACCACGTCCTAAAGGCTTGCCATTTCCAGTCGACCGATACGATCGACCTTGATTACGATTGCCGTACGTTCGATTCTGTCATTCCAAGAACGAGACGTGATGATTTCAAATTTCAAGGATTAGCATAAATTCTCGAATTTCGACAAGGCAGAACAAGTGTGTTTACACAACCAAGGGCTTACCGATGATGACGCATGATTCTCCAGTGCTTGCGGGTTGAATATAGTAGTGAAGAATAAAGCAAATAGCGTGTATATACCTGAACGCTCGTGAGAAAAGGCGAGTATCATGTCGTTTGTAAGCGACATTCTCAACGTACCTCCCACAAAGTCTGTAAACGACTTCCACAATGACTTTTGCCGCCTACAGTGCCATCTGCGGAAACATAAACCATTTCTCGTCTAAAAAGGAAAAGAGAGAGTCTGGAACGTAATTACTACAATGTTTTCTTGCCTTTTGTTGACGACAACGACGGTAAAATAGAAAATGTCCAGACTTTTGGCCCGCACACGATTGCGCTGCGTTTTACACGAGGGAAAGTAATCGTGACCGGTACGCCGTTTCACCGGTTTGTAGTTATCGTTGGGGTTAACGTTATGCTACAACTCGTCCTCGTTCTAGCTTTTCTAGGAACTTGAAAGCAACAAGTCCGGCTAGTCATCTTTATTTACAATAGAAGCAATGCTAACTTGAAGGAACAGGTGATGCTTTGATATCATTGTGTGTCTTTCTCTCCATTGGATGACGGCGGTCGCATTGATGGCGATGCAGCCAAAAGAACAGCCCCTCCTATTACTGAACCTCCGACAAGGCCAAACGGTCCCATGGTTTCACCGAGGAGAAAAAATGCAAAAATAGCTGTAAATATGGGTTGTAGCGAGTAGATCAGATTCGCATCAGCAGGTTTGACACAACGCTGTCCAAAACTTTGAGCGAATGTCGTGTAGGCCGTTGAGACCAGGCCGGTCCACAACACAGCACCCACGGCGATCTGGACCGTAGATGTTGTTAGGGTTCCACTGGATATGCGATTGTTCAGCGTTTCATAAAATGTTGTGATTTCAAGACCCGTTTCCTGTGCGAACGTCAGCAGTCCGGCTCCGCCAACGATATCATCTGCGGAAGGTGGTGCTACTGAGGTCAGTAGAATCAAAACAATGAAACTCAGAATCAACTCGGTAGTGGCCTTGTATGCCACTAGTTTGAGAGGTGAAGTCTCATTCGCCCATCGTCCGAGGCGCACCACGTGGAAACTGTATAACACAGCAGCACTTAAAATAAGCAAATCCCCATCCTTCAAGCTAGGCAATGACCCCATTTGTGTGGCTATCATGTCGCCACCATCGTATCCCATGATCGATATTCCTCCGAGCGCAAGCACACAAGCAATCCACGTGCGGCCGGACACCGAACTTCCCAACAGACCTGCTTGCACAATGGGTACCATGATTGTCGTCACTGCGAAAATGGCTCGAGTGAGTTCATAGCAAATGGCTGTATCTTAATAAAGACGAGTAAACGCTCTACTCACGCTGGACCAAAAAACCGGCTCGATCGGAAGGGACAGTTTTCAGCCCAAGTACTTGCAAAGTATTACCAAGAAAGAGATAGAAGCCAAGCTCCAAACCAGCCTTTATAGCTGTCCAACCATTCCCATCGTCTGCAGCCTCCTTTGTAGCCTCGTCAGAAGCCTGGGACGTTAGTAATCCGAATGCGGACAATGCTGCCACAGCAAAGTACGCCGTCGAAAACACAAAGCCAGGAATGGGGATCAATTTCATACAGCCCCTTGACTACAGGGACATAGGATCCCCAAACGACGGGGACCTTGAGTGAAGAGTGAGGCTGGTGTGTTTATTTTATCAATTTTCTTTCGTATAAACAACTTACTGTTGCCAGAACGAAAATACCGATCTGTTTGTCGGATGGGGTGTTTGCTGAGCCAACAGCTATGAAATCATCTTGTTCCTTACTTGTTTCTTGAACGCTGAATTGTTCTTCGAGAGTAGCATCAGCTTGCCTTTCTTTAATTTTTTGTCGAAGAAATGATGGTCGAATGCATGCTTCTTTTCGCAAGGAGGGATGACGAGAAGTGCTGAACCCACCGACGAGGGCGGCACAAAACGTTATTAGTAAACACGTTGATTTGAATGATATATGCATCGCCGAAATAGATCTTAAGCAGATAGATCGGTATCCCAGAGAGGTGATGTCTTCGAAAGAAGGTTCACGCGATTTCATCAATTGATTCCGTGAAGCTTCAACGCTGTGTTTATCGTTGCTCTTTGTTGTGCATGAAAAATGGCGAGGTGCGAAATGTTATGAGTTGTGAGAAAAATATAAGGCAACGAAAAGCACGCGATAAAGGTGACGCCAAAGAGCTTGGGAGCCAAATGTCACATAATCACTCCACTAATGCAGTTCTTTTTTTATCTAATAGTGTTTTCCATGCATGGTCTAGTCGAAACTTTCAATAAATATGAGTGTTATGAATTATATAGACGGCTGCTGCTGATAGGACTGTGATGCGACGACCAGATCGATGTTTCTCACCAAAGCCTGATAAATCGCGTCCATTCCATGTAACGTTTTTCGTCCGATAACAACCCCATCAACTTGGCTTGAAAATCTAGATCATGGTTTTGACATCGAATGACGGCTATTCGCTTGTTCCATGTGTTACTTTCGAGTTGCGGGGCTATGGTGAATCTCCAAACATCAGTTATCATGGTGCTGGGTTCGGCAATTAGACTTTCCAAATTTGGGTTTCGGGACAGCAGACTTGAAAGCCGTTCCCCGCGATCAGACGCTGGATGGGTGCTGCAGAATTGAAATGAAACAATGTTTGGATGATCAGCGACAGCATCGAAAATGAGGTCGGCGTCGTCTTCACAAAGGTTTGGCCCGAACCAGAGTGTGATCGACTGAGGAGACGCCGAGTTGATACGAAGTGATTGTGCAAGCTCTGCGCAAATATCTTGACACTGAATGCGGTCTGTCCGAGTGTTAATCATCAAAGAGAGCTTGGAGAGCCCGATGCTCGAACGAAGAGCGAAACAGAGCTGATGAGCGACATCTGTCTTGGTGTCAGCTCTGCGATCAACGAATATAGTTCTTTCGGTCCCCTGCCTTGTTGTATTGCGCTGGTAAAAGCAGTAGGGTGTGAGACAGAGCAATTATTCATCTTCAGACTCTTGACTTGGCAAGAACCTATCGGACGACACGCTTCCTCTCCTACGATATCTAGCGAAGTGTACTGAACAAAGAGCTCGGCGGCTCTATCGTATCGGGCGAGTATTGCCAAAAACGCAGCCAGCATTCGTCGGAAAAAGGAATACTCCGGCTCATACTGATTCCTCGAAAGGCAAAGCTATTTTCGGCTTGAGTGTGGCATAAACGTTCAAAGCCCTCGACAAAAGTCTCAAACCATCCTCGAATTTATCATCGGAAAACCAAAGTGACGAGTTTACTTGGCCCAGTATTTCCACGGTGCGCTCGCGAGTCAAAATCATAGTTGAATACAGCTAGAAAGGCTGAAATCAAGTTTCAATAAAATAGACTGCTTGGTCGTAGTTCTTTGATTTGATTGTGATGCGTGGAAAGAAGCGATGTGAAATGGAGACATTTCCACTTCTTTCTCTCGAGTTTTCCGGTCACGATTTCAGCCCGCGAAAAAATGCCTTGTACTGGTAAGACAATACCACTTTTCATAATAATTCAAATGAGTACCAGTCAGGATTGATTTTGCTTGATGCCCTCTTCTGCAAAGAGTTCGGGAATTCAACAACAAAATTCTCTGACGACCGGCTGTACACATTAGACCACACTCGAGGTACTGGAAAAGAGGAACACACGGTGCAGCGGTGAGCTATTTGTTCTTTCCTACGAACGAGATCTTGCTCCACTCTCTTGAAGTTATTTTTCTCTTTCATTATAACGTTGAATCTCGTGTCATAATCATCTCTGATCAACACCATGGAATTTGACGCAGCTTTGCACGAGGGCGAACGCCGCAGCTTGGAGTTTCTTCGTCCCAGCAAGAAGCAGCGCACTTCGAGGATGATGACAAACCTCGTCGATTCCACGGTCCGTGGAACCCACAGAAGAAGAAGAAGAGCGTAGCAGAATCTTGCTTTAAAACTTCAAAATGCGCGAGCGTATGCGTGAGGGAAGCAACAACTTTGAGTTTGAAGTCACGGACCTGCGACGATTCCAGACTGTATTTGTCTTGGAGAAATGAATCCATCTGATGATCGCAATCAAGTGCCGCCTGCGCCGGATGCTGCAACGAATCACCGACACGAGAGATTCGAGAACCGCGCATTGATTATAAATCCTTACATGAAGCCGTCTCCCCGTTTCAGTCGCGAAGACCCAGTTTCTCAAGAACTGCACCTCGCTCCTCGTTTCACTCGTGAAGAGCATGTTTCTCAGGACACGTCACGATTCGGTGGTATGCCTGTCTATCAAGCTGGCGCTCTACGTGTTGCTCCTCCTGCCTCTAAATATGTGGATGTTGCAAACAGCTCGCCCAAAACAATCTTGAAGAGTCTCCGTCCTCATCCACCTACTCCCGATATGGTCGAGAATCCTACATACTGTAACAATCCCGAAAACCAAGCTGCTGCTATCAGTCAGCGTACTGATGTTGCAGCGCACGAGGAAGAGGTTCCGAACGTTGTTGATTACATGGATAATCTAAGTGAACTTTCGAATGATAAATATGACGACGATGTTGGCAATGTGGATATTACGAGTGCAGTTTCGAGTGGTAAAGATGACGGACCTGTTGTTTTCGAGGCTGAAGACGAGTCGCTCGCTGATGGTACCCCCGATGGAGGCGTGCTTTCCTCTGTTGCTGATGCTATTCGCAGTAAGAGCTTGGCATTCGCTTTTCTTCTCCACAGAGGTGGATCGCATGTTCTTCTTTTTCTCGTGATGATAATTCAGACTGTGGGCGGGTTTATCGGCGTACGAAAAGTGACGGACATCCAGAGAATGTCGACAATAAGGAGGATACCAGCACGCTCTCGAATGATGAACACGACGACGAACCTTCAACTTCAAATCAGGAGGCCAACGAGGCTTCTTTTTTCAAGAAAGGTCTTGGGATTGCATATTCCTACTCTTCTGAAATTCTCCGCAAAAGTGGGCCTATTCTCCTCGTTGTTCTTCGTAGAGGTGGCGCGATGGTGATGTACTGTCTTGTCCTTGTGCTTTGCATATTGGGTGCTTCAGCCGGTGTAGGAATGGCCATGGGCTACTTGATCTTGATTGGGAAGATTGATGTCCCTGCCGTGAATGAGTGGTTGGGAGTCCGTGGCGTACAGTAACACTCTTTCGAGTATTCGCCTTTCAAGTTATACGATGAACCATATATTATTGTAATCAGATTATTATTGAAGTGCTTCTCTAATTTAGTTAGTTTGCACCATCCTTGCTCTGTGCAAGCCCGGCATCGGGTTTGAAGGATTGAAAATGCACAACTTGAGTCATCGTTCCATCCTCGTCGCTATAGATGTAATCAATGCAAGTGATACTTGCCGTAGCAACTCCTAGATTCGCCATTTCGTGGGTCGGGATCCCTAAAGCATCCGACAAGACGCAGCGTGTCACTTGTAGATGCGACACGACACATGCTGTTTCCGCCATGTTCAGCATAGACAACGCTTCGTCACGTGCCTCCAAGACACGCTTCTTCAAAGCATTGTACGATTCCCCACCGTCCGGTGTCACACTTTCGTCGCAAGCATCGAAACGAGCCAAATTGTCCGGTCCAATTTCTTCCTTGGTCAAACCGCACCACGATCCTCGGTCCAGTTCGGTGAATCCGGTCAACTGAATCACTTTGGCAGTAGACTCGTCTTTTGTTGCAATTTCAACACTTGTTCCCTCCATAGACAGCCCGCTTCAGGGGACTGGAAAATACGTGCGCCAGCGAAAACGGCTTCAAAACATCCCCGGCCGCTTGTGCTTCGAGCTCACCGAGCGGTGACAGCGGCACATCGAGCGCACCGTAATAGACGGATCGACCTGGACCTCCTGGATTGATGACTTCTCCGTGTCTCACCCAAAAGATGCGTTTGGTGTTGGTGGCTAAAGATGGCAGTGTGGGCGTCGATGACATTGCCATGGCAGTGTTTCGACGGAGTGTTTGTGATGATGATAATATGGGAGAAAATCCTCGAGCGCTTGCCAGTAACATGAAGAATGCAAGTACTGTATTCCTTCTCGTTATCATATTACTATTGAGTCGCCTGTTTGTTCGCCCAATCGCAACGAAATGAAAGAATGATCAGGCGTTTTTCTTAGGAGAAAACAATAATGACGAAAGAAAACGATGATTGCGTATTGCGTTCCTCACTTACTGGAATCAGGTACCGAGGTGACACTCAACCGTGGCGATTTGAACTATTGGAGCACCTGCGCGATGATGATAAACATTCCTCGGCTGTTGAATAAAAATGAAAACGAACGTTTGTTAATAAATTAATGAACCAAAACAAATGCCGACGACACCAATAATAGAATGTGAGAGAAAACAGGGCTGAAGAAGTACATACTACATCTATCTCATATTCCTAGATTTCAGCCGACGGCCGTTTCCGTCGTTGATACAAGATTCGGCCGGCTTCATCCTTCGGTCGTCCGAGAAAGCGCATTCAAATGTCGCAGCTCGTAGACGACTTGCATGCGACGGCGGTCGAAGAAAACTCTTCGTCTTCAGATGACAATGAGACTTTGAACCTGAACAATTCTGCGCAGATGATGGAAAATAACGAACAATCTCCGCGTTCTCTTGATCAGTTTTAGAACAAGCCAGTCATCTCGACCATTATTTGCCGCACGGCGACTCCTTCCTCGCGTCTTGCTGGAGACGATTTGCGTATCAGTGGAGATATTGGCTCGTGTTTCTCAGTTTGGGCGTGGCAAACTCATCGGATGCGGCGGAGATTCTTTGTATATCGTACATTCTTTCCGATGAATCCTTTGACGAGCAATTATTGGGTCACAGTACTGGGAAAGCAGCTCTCTTGGCTGCGACTGTGTTTGCGGGGATGCTGTTGGGCGGTCTGGTGGTAGGCGGAGGCGTCAGTGATGTCATGGGTCGCCGTCCTGTTCTACTCTGCGGACTAGCCTTGAATAGTGCAGCTGGGCTGCTTTCGTCGATGGCTTGGGATGTGTATTCGCTGAGTCTGTTGCGTTTCGTAGCAGGCGTAGGCATTGGTACGACTATACCGCCGCTATTTACTTTGTGCAGTGAATTGGCGCCACCGAAGCGTCGAGGTCTGTGTGTGACCATTGCGGCAAGCTTCTGGATGGTCGGAAGTATTTATGTGGCAGTCATGGCTTGGTTAGTATTTGGACAAGCTTCACATAGCCAGTCATCATGGCGCCTATTCGCTGTGATCTGTGCGCTTCCGAGTGCGGCTGGGTGGTGTTTTGTGTGGCAAAGTGTGCCCGAAAGCCCGCGTTTTCTACTGCTGCACGGCAGATACGAAGAAGCCGTCATGGTGGTACGAGATTTGACCTTTCGTCTGCAATTTCGGGGTCCTACGTGGACTCTAGAAGAAGCGCATGCGAATCATTCGCGGGTCATGGGATGGAAGGAGCGGTCACTGACATGGCATCTGTTGTGGACATCGTTTCAGGATTTTGGTTGGGCGCAAAGCAGTTGTATTTTCCAGAAACACGACAAGTTACGCTTGCACTGCAACTAGTTTGGTTTAGTCTCTCTTTGGAAGTTATGGACTGTATACTTGGATCAATAAGCTGTTCTTTGAAGTGCATCTGAAGAATGTGTACTTTAACGCTCTCTTGTTCGCGTTGAGCAATTTACCAGGAAATCTTCTATCTGCTTTCCTTACGGATAGGGTAGGACGAGCCAAAATGTTGGTGTGGAGCACTTTGACATCTGTTGGGTCGCTGATGACATTCGCCTATATCGTCTTTCAGGACGAAACTGCCATCAACGCGAATGATCATCCTCCGCTACCAGTGGAATGGATTGTCGTGGCGTCGTGTGCATTTCAAATGTGTACAATTGTCTCTTGGAATACGATTGATGTTCTAACTTCAGAGCTGTTTCCGACGTCTGTAAGGGCTACAGGAATGGGCGTGTGTGCAGCCAGTGGAAGGGTAGGAGCGATGCTGGCACAGTTTGCTAACGGTGAGCTTGTAGCGAGCCCCGTGTCCCTGCTATTACTGGCAGCTTTCACTCTGCTCTTGGCGGCTATTACGCCAGTATTCTTGCCGGCTGATAAAACGGGTCAGCCCGTAAGTGACACGGTGGCAGAAAAGGGATGTGAACGACAACGGCTCACATGCCCCAGGCGTTCGTGTAATACCAGAGAATGGGGCTCTGCGGAACCACTCATACCAACACTTGGACCTGAATATTCGAATAGACTAATGTAAAATAGAAATCAACCAAGAAGATACAAGACTTTTCTTTATCCACCCGAGCTAAAGCCATGTTTGCTACTTCATGCGGCTGCTGCGCCCGTCCTTGGTCTGCTATCAAACCAGAAGGTAGTATGACATGCTTGAAAGTGAAAGAGTGGCAGCAGAGCTGAACAGGGATTTGGACGGTGCAAGAGACTAGTTTAATGAATCAAATCGAAAGGTTCTTAACATGTTAAATGATACTATGTTCGTTTAGAAGCGAACAATTCCGTTTTCAAACTGCGAAGCGTGG
The DNA here is from genome assembly GCA_026008555.1 of Fistulifera pelliculosa. Classification (NCBI taxonomy): domain Eukaryota; phylum Bacillariophyta; class Bacillariophyceae; order Naviculales; family Stauroneidaceae; genus Fistulifera; species Fistulifera pelliculosa. The sequence continues at coordinate 57,120 of BROJ01000205.1, read as the reverse complement.
CAACAATGGGCGAGTGACGCGGACAATGGGTCACTGGCTCCGAAAGAACGATAGAATATATCGAGAAATTGCATTGTAGTCCTTCGCAGTTTGCTTTCGAAACATGTGTGGGGCGTTTAGAAGTCGGCAGTCAACTCGAACGTAGCAACGCCACCATAGCGGCTGCTAGAGTACTTTTGTTGACGGCTTTAAGCTCATCACTGGCGGTACTCTTTTCATGAAGAATGGCGCGGGCGATAGGGATCACTTCCTCCTCACAGTAGTTGGCGTATTTCAACAGAGTTGGGCTCCACGGATTGCGTCCGACAACACGTCGCGCGATGAAAACTGCGGCAGCGGCGAGTTGACTAGGCAAATAGTGCAACAGGTTGTATGATTGAAGGGTTCCGTCCAAAATGTAACATGATAGCTGAACGATCTTCTTATCGGCATGTCCGGCTTTCAAGAAGCGAACAAGGAAAGCGTGAGCGCTTGGGATTGTTACGTTATACTCCAACGTCTTCAAGATTTGTTCTTCCATTTGAAGGATCTGGGGAAAGGAAGAATGCTTTGCGTGAGACATTGTTTCGAGTTAGTGTTCTCGTTCTCCTTTTCGATAACTTACATCTTGTTTGGTGTATGCCTTGTCGCAAATGTAGACAAGGTCACGGAGCTCCGGAGGAAAATCTCCTCATACTTCGAAGCAATCAATAGACTGGTAACTCCAACGAGTTGCAGGCGGGGTCGAGAGACACGTTCCTTCTCAAGAAAGCGATCAATCATATTGATGGTCAAATACAACGTTTCCGGCACCAACTTAAACTTCAAATGAACTTCGACCAGCCAGTCTACCAGAATAGATCGCATGCGCTCGTTGATATGCGTTTGGTTTTCCATGTAAATAGGTCGAACCGACGAAATCAATTCTTTCTCACGGAAATGAACATACATGTCATTGACGTATGAGGTAGTGCATAAAGGATCGTCGCTGTCGCGCTCGTCAACGTTGTCCACCGTCCCCGTCATCTGATACGAACTAGGATCTGCTTGCAGGGCTGCGCGTAGCTGGTTGGCGTGGTCACGATCCTCCGCCATCGGATTGCGTTCCTCCATACGGTTGGTGAAAGCGCCTGGACGCGCAATAACGACGTCGTTCCCAACTACCGGCGCATCAGATACCATGGACCGTGTCTTCACGCCGTTCATACGTTTCGCCATCTTGGCTCCTTTACTGCTTCCATTTCGACTCGCATTCGTAACGTCCTGCAATATCAAAGGAAGGTAACGCGTTGTGAGTTTGACGGTTGATGAAGCATGAAGCAAATGACGATAAACGACATCAAAAATGAATAAGTGCCCGCGTGAAAAAGCTGATTAATCCGTCGCATGCACCTGTGATAAATACATTCTTTACGCTTCAAGCTGTTCTGTGTTAATCCTCGAATACAATAGGAACTTACCCGAAACGCTCGTCGCCCGTTCGTTGGATTTGAAGATGAGCTCGACGCATTTGGCTGGTTGACTACAGATCGTGCAAACATGATTGTATTCCTGGCTTTTGATCTTGAATAGGCAGTTCTCTTCTACTTGTCTTTCGTTAATTAGATCTTGATTAAAGATGAAATGTTAATGCGCTGAAGTTCTTTGTCGACAGGATGAAAAGTGAGATTATTCCTTGACATATTTGTGAGAGTTCCGCAGCGTCGATCCGAGGTTGGCGATGAGTAGCGATGAAAGTATAGCGATGATTTCACAATCGCTAATTAACGAACAAAACGTGAACTTTTGAAATTGCTAAGTAAAATCTGATTTGACCTATCTCACGTGTCTTATAAGACATCTTTTGTTTTTTATCATAGCGTTTGACGTAAAACATTAGGAAGATTTATCATATATGTCTGGATATATAAAAACGGAAGTGGGCTTCTAATTGGGGAACGCACGTTAAGGACATTAACAGCCGTTAGTATAAAATGCGTCTAAATGATATTTTAACTATACATTTTAAAGTGCCTCGTACGCGCACCAGCTGTGAAAGTTCATCGCGACGTTCAAACGTTGCCGGCCGGCTCTCGTTTTTATTTATGTTACTCATTTCCCCTTTATGTTTTTATGTACATTTAGATTGTCGGTTGGCTATTGACTATGACCCCAGGCGTTTTTATTGTACACTGGACATCAAGTTTAAAACGAGTGGGGCGTAAAGAGTGCGATCTTTAACGGATGACTGTTGCGCGGCCAACGGAATGATTGTCACATGCAATGATGCATCTTTGCAGATCGATCTCGACTTTTCTCCCTATTCTCGTCCTCTCGATATTCTTCTCCTCTTCAATTTTTTTTCTCTTGCACTGTCAACCTAAGCAAAAGGTGTTCACACCTATTGATCGATCCCCGACACTCCTGTCGTCGCCATAAAACTTTTCTTTCTCATCCGAGCGAAACTGCAGCATGTATTCTGTCTCTTCCTTGACTGCCCGATACACTCACATCCCCATTTTACTTGAACAACTATTCATTGCATGCCCGTAGCTACCGGTCTATCTTTCTATCGTTATGAAGTGACGTGAAAGGTTGCGAGCTCGTGTACATGGATATGAGGACGCAAGTTGATGATCATTCGTTCAAAGGCATTGTTAAGCTATATCCGAAGTTCTAATTGTTCGTGAATTTGATTAATTCGGTTCTTCGGAGATGAGCACGAAGAAGTGATCGAGCCTGAGGCTTTCCTTTCCGTCGCCGAAGGATTGATATCGCCCTTTCTAGCCTCAAGTATTGCTTAAGGCGGTTCGGCTCTGCCGAAGTCAGTCTCTTCTTCCAAAACGGCACTTCGAGGATTGACATTTCGCGACTGCTTGGGATGATTTGCCGCCCCGAGGTAATCGCCTTTTCTGAAGCAACTGTACACATCTTGAGTTATTCCTTTTACGGTTTCGCAACTCAAATGTTGTTTGAGATGGATTGCCTTTGCCAAAGACCACGTTTGTTTCTGAAGCAACTGGTTCACATACTGAAGAATAGACTTCCAATCGTCGTTCGGTTTACTTTCATTTTATCCGTACACACACTGTCCTTTCCTTTCACGCCGCTGGTGTTTTCAGCCCCTTGCAACTGAACTGAAGTAAGGTTAAGGAGGCGCAAAGAACCAGAACACCGTAGCAGCGGTCTTTCTATTCTTTGATATCGATTTCTGATTCACAAAAGGACACGAGACACTGGTTGGTTTGCAAGCTGCGATAAAATGCCGAGTCTTCTCGGTTGGAGTCATGTGCCCTTGTTATTATGCGTCGTGAATCGAGTGTTATTTCATTTTCTGCGGGCTTGACTTGGAGCTTTGACAAGATAAAAGACCCAAACAGCAAAACAAGACACTCAATCAGTCTCTTTTTTCGAACAAGTATCAGAAAAGGTGGCAACTATGCGACGCACAGCAAACAGGCGTGCGTAAACGTTAGCGGGCGGGGGGCATAACATGTTTTATGTTTTAGACTTGACGACTTTGAAACGTCAAGCCACAAACCAAGACCTGTTACAACTTACAAGACTAAACTTGGACGTGGGATCTCATATCCGAAGCAGAAAGATTTTTGATTACCAGGTATTGTAGTAATGAGCCTAAGAATAGATGTCGTGTTTGTTGGAGTATTTTATTGGCAATAGAGTTGTGTCGTCGTCGCCCGAATGACGATTGAGGCATAACAAACAAGATACGAAACCACAAACCACGTTCCGGTATTTATTTTTCATCGACCGCATCGCAATCTTTGTAGTCGACGCCAACATTGCCCAATTCATCCTCTCATACTTCTAACAGACATCAAGGCGAGGAAGTATCTTGAAAAACAACACCAGCGACAATGAAAATCTACCAACCCAAAATAAGCATTATCTTACTCATTTTCGCTCAGCCTGTAACAGCTGAAGTGTTTCAAAGCGATCCTTTGGCGGCGAGTGAGGAATCGGCCGCAAACGCTTTGGAAAAGGTCTTGCACGTTCACGCGAGGAAGGAAGTTTCTTTCTTTTCGCACTTTGGCGCGACTTTGAACCGCAACAAGAAGGAAGGACGTCTTGATTGCGACTGGGATCACCCCGAAAAGTCCAAACATTGTCCTCCTGTTGCAGCATCCCCGTTCTTTGGGGTGGCGGACCGCCTGGTGTCAGTGCATCGAGTGCTTTTCCTGAGAAGTCCGTCAACTGCCTCCGCGAAGCAGATCATCCGGATTGTGACGAGCTTCGCTCGATGATCAAACCGGAAATCAAGCCGGCGACAAGAAGCCTGGTTGTGGGTGGCAATTCGTCTAGTGAAAACGCAGAGATCGGCAATAGCACTACACAAGACACTGTTACGGATGAGGATGTCCCGAATTCGTTTGTTACGGAATTCCCTGTTGCTTTTGTTGCGACAGAGGCTCCTACACGTGATGACTGTTACGGTAATATGTTTGACGGTCGGTTCTGTGCGTCTTCAATGCCGTCCGTAACGGAAGGACCCACTTCAGAACCCAAAGTGAATCCATCAATCGGGATGCCTGACATACCAACGGCAATCGTAATCAACACTGATAGCGGTGGAGCACAAATTCCATCTGAAGTGGATCTGAATGCTGACGGCGGCGGAGCGGAAGTGCCTTGGAACCATTTGAAGAAAGGCGGGGCAAAATCCCGACATTTACGATTCCTGAACCCAGTGCGAGTCCTTCCGAAGAAGCGGGGTCGAGCAAAGGACCGAGTGCTAGTCCTTCTACTCAGATCGTATCTAGAGGGGAGGGGCCAAATTGCCTACGTTTTCGGTTCCTGAACCCAGTGCGAGTCCCAGTGAGGCCCCTTCTGTGGAGAGGAATGGTGGGGACAGTGCCAGACCTTCCAGTCTGCCAACACTTTTAGTTCCTGCGTTGAGTGCAAGTCCATCCGTAGCGAATGAGTCGCCATTGTTGTCACCATTTCCGGTCTTTGGTCAAAGTTCTAATCCTAGCGGCACTCCTGCGACTGAAAATCGACTCTTGCGCCGACTCCAGCTCCAACATCCGCCCCAACCAGATGTGACGACCGTGTTGATGGACCCCTGATAAGTCAGGCTGGAAGCGAAGCTTGTGTGGAAGTATCCGGGGCAGTCACTGTGATTTCCCAAACACAAGAGACAGTTTCGTTTGCTATCAACCAAGTGTTTACCCAGACGCCGGCAACATGGGTATCAGCACAGTACGTTAGTGTCAACGGAATTGCGGTGTGTGACAGTCAAGCAGATCTGCCAGCTGGACAGTCTTTGACGTATACGGCAATGTGTGACGAGAATTTGTGGACTGTGATCAACGTTTATGTTCATGACGAATCGTGGAGCGCAGATGCTCAAGTTCCGGTTGATTGTTATACGGACATGTCGACTGGCGGTACTTGTGCCTACTCCATGCAGTTGCCCTGCGATTGTACTGGTGTTTCATTTCCGACGCAGCCGCCAACCTCAACGCCAAGCTCAAAACCCTTGGAAGAAGCTACAGATAAGCCGAGTCCTTATCCTTCAGCTAGCCCCACCAATGAACCGACTGCAAGTCCATCAAACGATCCTACCACCAAACCGTCGGCTTCTCCAAATATTCGCCCTAGTTCAGTCCCTTCAAGTCAACCAAGTGCAACACCAAGTACTTCTCCGAGCATCGATCCCACCTATTATCCCAGCTCGTCCTCTACGGGGCCAACACTAAAGCCGTCGATCTCTCCTAGTATCCAACCAAGCCCCAAACCTTCAGAAGTGCCCACAGCTCAACCCAATCCTTTTCCGTCCGCAAGACCAAAAATCCCAGATGGTTTCCCGACACCCTCACCAAGTACAACTCCTTCTGGTGCCCCATTTAGTCCTAATATGCAGCCTAGCTCTTCGCCTAGCATTCTCCCATCAGGTTCGCCAACAGAACAGCCAACAAGTGGGCTTTCAGGCGAACCAAGTATGAAGCCATCTGGAGAACCGACATTTATCCCTAGTGCTTCTCCAACCGCAAAGCCTTCAGATGAGCCCACGGTCGAGCCAAGTCAGCATCAAACTATCGCGCCTTCTGGTTACCCTACATCTATGCCCAGCTTTCATCCTTCTGTCAACCCATCTGTGGAACCGTCAGGAGGGCATTCCCGAAATTGTCACTCTACCTCCGCTGCCAGCACCGACTAAAGCACCAACAAGCTTGCCTCAAGCTTCCCGTCAAGCGAACCAACAGCTTTTCCAAGCTCCAATTCAAGTGGAAGCACTTCTGAAACTGTTTCTGCTATTCCTAGTGAAGCACCATCGGGCATGCCCTCCAAGAGCCCGAGTAGTATGCCGACGACTATACCAAGCGTCTCTCCATCACATTTCCCAACTTCTTTTCCCTCAAGTACACCAACAGCCACCCAGTATCCGAGTGACAGCCCGCATGGCTCTAGATCCGTTGACCCTTTGCGCTTTGGCTCTAGCAGTCCCAGTGAGCAGCGAAGCATGGAACCATCAGGTGGAGAAAGTTCAGGTTCAACGGGCAATCCATCGTACATGCGTTCGGAGAAACCAATCAGCACTCCCTCCAGCAGACCTTCATTGTCCCCATCAAGCAACCCTACTGTGATTCGAACTGATGAACCTAGTCTTGTACCGTCCGGTAGGCCTTCGAATGCTCCAACAGCTCTATCCACTGGTCACCCCAGTCAGGAGCCAAGTCTTCTTCCAACCCCAAGCCCATCTGTACGACCGAGCAGTTCTCCGACTGGCAAACCGACGTCACAGCCAACCGCAGCGCCAAGCAATGTTCCAAGCAGAAGTCCTAATGCTGCTCCAAGCTCGTCCCCATCTGGAGGACCAAGCATCAATCCGACCGCTCAACCAAGCGGACAACCAAGTTCGAGACCAACAGGCGTGCCAAGTTCAACGCCAACTACTGCTCTCAGCAACGAACCTTCTGGTAAGCCAAGCAAAATCCAAGTAGCGTCCCTTCGTCTGTGCCTTCTTCGGTGCCATCGGTGGCTCCAACAAGTAGCCCTACCTTGGTTCCAAGTAGAAGCCCGACTGCTACTCCGACTGCGTATCCTCCTTGCAACCTTCCGCATCCCCGAGCCGAATTCCTACATTCAAACCAACGTTCGAGGGAGAAAAGCACCAAGTGAGGTACCAAGCTCATTTCAACTGAAACGTTTGAACCAAGCGGGGCGCCATCTGCTTCGTTGAGTGCAGAGCCGAGCAGCAAGCCGAGCATGACCCCAAGTTCGCTTCCGACAAAACCACCGACCTCTTTGCCATCAGAGTCGCCGTCGACAACGCCTTCAAGCGATCCGAGCAGCACCCCGAGTATCATACCCACAACTGAACCATCAAGCATACCAAGCTCTTCTCCGAGTAATGTTCCTACTTCTGTCCCAACTTTGTCGCCGACAGGTCTTCCATCGATTCCTCCCAGCATCGAGCCAAGTTTTCTCCTAGCAAGACCCCCACATATGCTCCAAGCAGTGCCCCGTCGTCCTGGCCCACTCAAGTTCCAAGCGACAAACCGACTTCTTCGCCTACAGGGCTTCCGAGCACAAAACCAACAACAGGGCCCACGGGCGTCCCTCCATTCAACCGTCGACATCGCCAAGTCAGATCCCTACGTATGAACCGACCACTGAGGGCGAAAAGCTCCGAGCGAGGGGCCAAGCTCCATTCCGACCGACTCTTTTGCACCGAGCGCGGTACCAACTCAGTCTCCGAGCACATTTCCAACAGCTTTGCCTACTCTTGTATCATCAGAGTCACCATCGGTTTTGCCCTCTGGAGCACCAAGTAGCATTCCAAGCGGAATTCCGAGCCAGACACCAACTACCGTCCCCACAATTGATCCATCCGCTGTACCTAGTGGCTTTCCGAGTAACATTCCTACAGTTGTACCCAGTACAACGCCTTCATCAAGTCCTTCTGCTTTTCCTACAACACCTCCAAGTGTCTCGCCTAGTCGAGCACCGTCAGCAACGCCAAGCAGCTCACCAAGTGGCGTGCCAAGCTTCACGCCGTCTGAGTCTCTTAGTTCTGAACCCAGCTTGTCGCCGAGTTCAACACCAACTATCAGGCCCAGCGTTGCTCCGAGCGCCATTCCAAGCTTAGCACCCACCCACAAACCGACCAGAAACACGAGCATTCCCCTTCGAGCTTTCCTCGGTAGCTCCAAGTACTCCACCTTCTATTAGCCCTAGCCAAGAGCCTAGCAATGTACCGAGCGTCGCCTTAAGTCTTGATCCGAGTGCTGAACCAACAATCACTCCTAGTATTGGCCCGTCTAATCTGCCGAGCTTGCTTCCAACTTCAGCACCAACGTTTGAAGGAGAAAGCTCCAAGCGAAGTACCAAGCTCTACTCCAACCGACAGTTCTGTGCCAAGCGGAGCTCCGAGCTCATCATTTAGTGGAGAGCCAAGTGTTCTACCGAGTTTACAGCCGAGCAGTTCTCCATCTTCCATCCCGACTGCATCACCAAGTGACGAGCCAAGTTCTACTCCTAGTTTCATGCCGAGTAACTCACCAAGTGTCCTTTCATCGACCAATCCGACACAAGAACCGAGCGCGCATCCAAGCGGTTTGCCGAGTTTAGCTCAAGTGGCTCTCCAACCGTAGCCCAAACGGAGATGCCAAGTGACGAGCCAAGTTCTACTCCTAGTTTCATGCCGAGTAGCTCACCAAGTGTCCTTTCATCGACCAATCCGACACAAGAACCGAGCGCGCATCCAAGCGGTTTGCCGAGTTTAGCTCCGAGTGGCTCTCCAACCGTAGCCGAAACGGAGATGCCAAGTGACGAGCAAACGTCTACTCCTAGTTTCATGCCAAGCTCTTCACCAAGCGCATTTCCGTTATTCAATCCAACAGAAGTATCAAGTTCTACACCAAGCGCCAGACAAACAGAGGCGCCGAGTGGTAAACCGTCTCACGCCTACTTTAGAGCTTTCGTTGGCTCCGAGTTCGGGTCCAACTTTCGCGCCTACTTCAGAGCTATCATCTGCGCCGAGTTTCAGTCCAAGCTCTAGTCATTCATTTGATCTATCAGGCTCTCCTAGTACCAGCCCCAAGTTTGTTTCGTCAGCACCGTCTGGCTTGCCGAGTTCCGGTCCAATTTCCGATTCTTCAGCTGGACCGTCTGACTCTCCGAGTTCTGTTATCACTTCAGTGAACAGTTCCACGTCTCCCAGTTCCAATGTCTCCTCTGTCCCTTCAGCTGAACCGTCTGGTTCTCCTAGCTCTGGTCTCACAGTAATTCCTTCTGTTGGACCCTCGGTGAAAGATTTTGCGCCTCCCAGCTCCAGTGTCTCCTCTGTCCCTTCAGCTGGACCGTCCGCTTCTCCTGGTTCCAGTGTTTCCTCTTTTCCTTCGACTGAGCCGTCAATGTCTCCAAGCACAGCGCCAAGTGAGATTCCAAACGCACCGAGTGAATCTCCAGTTGAAGCTGTCACAGATATTCCAAGCGTAACACCAAGTGCGTCTCCGAGCAATGCACCCAGCGGATCTCCAAGCATAGCAACCAGTATATCCACTGAACTGCCTAGTTCCTTGCCATCCGCAAACCCGTCTCTGTCCCCACTTTGCTCCCTACTCTGACTGTCGGTGATTCCATTTGCGTCCAAGAGGCCCACTTGGAGGGAACATCCGTGTCTCAGGACGGTCCCTTTATGTATTCATCCATGCCTGTCCAAATCATAACTCAAAGAGTCTCTACTGTAACCTTTTCCATCGTGAATTCCTGGGCAACCAACAACAACAACGAAAGTCTGGATATGATCAGCGTTGTTTTCAAAGGAGATGAAGAGATGATCTGTTCTCGAAATACAAACATCACCGATTCAACGAAAGAGTTCACGGCGAGATGTGTAGAAGGTGTTGCGGAAGTTGCCATGTTTGTTACCAATACATCATTCCAAGGCACGACAGATATCACCAGCAGCATGCCGTCGTTTTGTGAAGCCAGCAAGAATGAACAAAGTACCACATTATTGTTCACGTTTCGAATTCCATGTGACCCTGGAGACGAATCGTTCTGTGATCAAGCATCTTTGTGCCCCGACACTGGAAGGCTGGATGTTGTCAGCGCTTCACTGGTGGTCTGCAAACAAGAAGCCCGTCTGGATAGTGATTCGACTGAAAAGGAAAGCCTGGTATGTACGAGTCGAATCCTATTGTGATTGTTAGTCAACAGACTACAAGCGTCTCGTATAAAGTGAAGCAATCATGGGGCACTCCAGATGGATCCGTGGATTTGATTGGATCGTATTACGAGCATTCTGTCGACAAGAAGATGGTATGCAACGAAAGGACGAACGTCAGTGAAGAAAGTTCACTTTTGACTGCCAAGTGCGAGGACGGCGTTGCAGAGCTTGCTCTTTTGTTCGTGACAGTTCGTTTCAAGGACTGATGGATGTCTCGCCGACCGTGCCACCACTCTGCTCGAATGCTATCCAGCCTCCCGCAGGAGATCTGGTCGTGTTCTTTTTACAATTCCTGCGATCTATCCGACGAGAGTTTCTGTCTCAGCAGCAGTGGCACGGAAAGTGCTGCTTCTTTCGGTAATAATAGACAGATGCAAGACGATACCGAGGATCAAATTGTCATTACGACCAACGAAATCAAATGCGGGGCAATTCACGAAGAAACCTTTGAATCACCCGGTGATGCCTTGTCGTGGCAAGGAGGAATCGAATCCAGCAACCAAGAACTTGGAAATTTCTTGGGTCGACTTGGAAACAACAATTCCGAAGTCCAGAAAACGTTCCACATTCCCAAAGAAGCCAACTCGATCACCATTCGATTCAAACTCTATGACATTGACGGAGGATCTGCCGAAGACACGCTTCAACTGGGCATTCAAAACTCGTGGATGAACCTGGACTTGACCACTAATGCAACACTGTACCACCAAGACGAAACCATTACTCTTCGCGATCGCAGTTACGACAGAGTGAGCGTGATCACTTTTGAATCGGAACATTGGTATGACATTGAATTGGTGATTCCCAAGCGGTGGTGGACGAACCACAATCATGAATTGGTGTTTGGATTCAAAGTCATGACTGTGAATGACATTAATGATGAAAGTTACGGACTTGATGATGTTACGGTCGAGACCGACTGCGGAACACAACGTCGAATGAACCGTATTTCGAACGACCAGCCCGAGAATGAACCCAGTCAAGAAGGAGAGGATGCCGATTCCTACTATTGCCAGTCATCCGACTATCCGTGTGGTGGCAAAGATATGGTGTATGTTTGCCATTACTCGACGCGACAGGGATACAAAACATTTTGCATTCAGGAAAGTGATTCCGAAGTCCTTCGTTTCTACAGCAGCGATTACTGTGGCCCTTGTGTGAATTTTCTTGGCGGTGGTGACAGCGTCAATTGATGCAGCTGACTGTATTATAAATAACAAGCTGAATCTAAATGAAACTGTATCTAATTCACTCGAACTTTTATTCTGTGAAAGTTCTATTTCTCACAATTCATTCATTCGAAAACGGCGGCAATAGTGACTGTCATCTTGTGGAAGAGAGACGTCCAGTAGGACACGGTTGAGTGTCGGAGCGGTGCAAAGATGACTTGATTGCATCCTCGGAGAAAATAAGGTTGTCGGGGTTTTTCTAGTTGGTTCAGGTTTCCCGATGTACGAAGGAATGTGAGAATGCTAAGGAAGAGAATGACTGATTATGATCAAGTGGGATTAGATTAGAGTGGTCTAGGATGCGAGGAATAACCGAAGAATGGCTTGCTGGTTATTTTGGAAGGCTATGATCATGGAGTAATCATGTTTGGTGACATCCACGATCAAGTCCGATAACCAGTGGAAAAGGGCATCAAAGAGGCGTTTAGTTTTAGATCATAATCTGTATAAGTGAGTGTTTGGAGCAAAGGGTTGTTTGCTTCGATAGTTTTCCGTCTGAGGTCCTAGTCCTCGATAGCCGGAACCGGTACAGACCGCGGTATTTCAACACGCTTTAAAGCGTGGTGTTGAGTTGATTTAAATCAAGTTGAGTGAGTAAAGTTAAGTCGGATTACTCACAGTTAAGATGTCTGAAGCTGGAGGTCTCAAGACGCTGACTTTCTACCCGTTGGACGATGACAATGCGGAGAAAGTGTTTGGCGACTGGGAATTCAAGACGATGTCGTTGTTCAAGAAGAAAGGATGGAGCAAGCCGTTCGACGAGCCGGAGATGCCAATTCCGACGAGGGAGGAGGCAACTGCCGAGATGCATCGGAGGAAACAAAGGAGATGTATCGGAGCAACATCGGCGATTGATCATCTGGTGATTGCGTGCTCCGGCACGCCCTTGGGCCTAGTGAAGAGAGCTGCAGGAGATGCGCGCGTTGCGATGCATTTGTTGATTGAGAAGTATGCCAAGAACTCGGAGGAGGATCTTGCGGAAGTGATGATGAACTTCAACCGTTGCAAGTTGGAGTCGAAGACGCATGATCCGATTAAGTGGTTCTTGCAGTTGGAAGAGCTGAACAACTGTTTGCGCGGCATCAATTCTCGCTACGCCAAGGAAGAGTTTGAGCTGAAGGCTCACTACTTAGCTAATCTCCCAGCAGGATACGAAGACGTGCAGACCAAGTTGAGTGGTCGGATCAGCGAGTATAGCGTCTTGGAGGTTGAACGAGAGATCTCAAGCAAGTGGAAGCGACTTTAAACCAAGCGTCGACGATAAAGAAAAGAAGAAAAACATAAAAATCAAGCATTGAACGTCGAGAAAGGTAAAGTTGGCTTTATGAAAAGTTTAAAGGGAAGTGTCGCAAGTGCGGAAAGCAGGGCCACAAGGCAAGCGAGTGCAAGAGTGACAAGAAGAAGGCTTGTTACAACTGCGGAAAGGATGGCCATTTCGCTCGTGATTGTCCCGACAAAGCGGATGGAAAGGATCCGAAGGCCGAGAACAACATGGGAATGTTCGTTGGCATGTGTTATGAAGTTGGATCGGTTGTTGGATCGACGATGGAGAACAAAGAAAAGTTTCTCTTGGACAGTGGGGCGACGTGCCATGTTGTTGTCGATGAAACGATGTTGAGCGAAACTTCGCCTGTGAAGGAATCTCTTATGGTTGGTGACGGAAGCGAAGTTCCGGTACTCAAGAAGGAACACTCACCATCGCTACTGAGGGTGGTACTATGAAGTTGACGGATGTGAAAGTCGCTACGACATTCGCCAAGAACATCATCAGTACCGGAGCTCTGGTGAAGAACGGAAACAAGATTGAGATGACCAGTTCGTCGATGACTATTACGGACACTACTGGCAAGAACATTATCAAAGTGGCCCAGGATGCAAACGGTTTGTACTATCTGATGGGCAGCGCGGTAAAGGAAGAAGTCACTGCAGTTGATAAGAAGGCAAAGGTGGACATCAATCTGGCGCATGAGGTGTACGGGCATCCGAGTAACAGCCCGCTCTTAAGTCTGATGGGGCAGCTGGGCGTCGAGATCACAGGAACAAAAATGACTTGTGAGGCATGTGCATACGCCAAGGCAAAAGCAAAAGCTGTGTGCAAGACGACGTTGGTAAAGGCAACCAAGAAAGGCGAACGATTCTTTGTTGATACAAGCGGGCCCTACAAAAGTCGATTGGTAAAAGTTGCTACTGGATCTTAGTGGTCGATGACTTTACTCGGAAGGCGTGGAGTTTCTTTGTGAGCCAGAAGTCGCAGATCGAGAAAGTGATGACGCAGTTCTTTGATCGTCTGAAGGGAGACTCGGATGTCGTTGTGAAGTTTGTTCGTTGTGACAATGCGGGTGAAAATGAAAAGCAACTTCGTTCGGTATGCGAGCCACGCGGTATTACGATGGAGTTCACTGCCCCGCACACACCCCAGATGAACGGTGTCGTTGAGCGGAAGTTTGTGACGATTCGAGACAAGGCGGTGGCGATGATGTTAGCGGCGAAACTGTCGGATGAGCATCAAGGAAAGTTGTGGCGGAAGCAGTGAACACAGCGACGAAGTTGGACAATGCGGTGCCAAATCGCAATGTGCCGACTAGTCCGGATTTTGCCTGGTACGGCGCACACCCAAGATTTCTGCAGAACCTTGTGCAGTGGGGACGAGTCGGCTTCATGACGTTGCGGACGAAACAACCGAAGTTGGAAAAGAAGTCCGTCAAGTGTGTGATGGTTGGGTACGCCGACTCGCATTCGGGCGACACTTACCGTCTCTACAAACCGGACGACGATTCGGTGGTTCTCTCGCGTGACGTTACCTGGTCGGACTGGCATGGTTCGAGTGGTTCGGTTGCAGCTGAGTTACGGATGTTTGCGACCGGAATGCAGATTGATTTGAAAGATGATCAAATTGGGGAGGATGAGTCTCTGAAACCGGTGGTTATTGCGGAGGTCGATGCTGAAGCAGGGAGGAAAGTCGAAACGGTCGAAAATGGATTGGTTGTTTCTGATGCTGTGGTCGACGATGCTTCAGCACCAACAACTCCTCATTTGAAAACGCGTCTGAACAGAGAACTCGCCAAACTGGACACATCGTATAATCCAACAATGTCGATCGGAGAGCAGTTGAATCTTATCATTGAGCCGGATTGAAAGTCGAAACAACTGATGTCGAAGATTTTTGTGTGTGATGAATACAGAGCTGGTATCTGATCCGGGCGAACCGAAAAATCACAAGCAGGCATTGAAAGGGCCTGAAGCGGAAAAATGGAGAGCGTCAATGAAGGCTGAGATCGAGAACTTTATAAAGCGAGACGCTTGGAAGATGGTTCCTCGATGTGAGATGAAGAAGAAAGGTCGAAAACCTGTGACGGCCAAGTGGATTTACAAAAAAAAAAAGGAGGTGACGGGCATTCGTTACAAGTCGCGAGTTTGCGCGAGGTTTTGTCCAAATCCCTGGGGTCGACTACACCTTGTCTCACTCTCCGGTTGCGTCAGACATGTCGGTTCGGATGGTGCTGGCTGTTGTCCTGTTTATGTGGAGGCAAGAGTGGGTGGCGAAGTTATTGACGTTGAAGCGGCATTCCTGGAGGCATCACTTAGAGAAGAAGTGTACCTTGAGTGGCCGTTTGGACTATACGAGTTCGGTTACATTACTGCGGAGGAGTTGATCAAATACATCATCTTATTGGAGAGAGCGATGTACGGATTGGTACAAAGTCCTCGAGAGTACTTTATGCTCTACTGCGCAGAACTGAGGAGCCTTGGGTTGATTCAGAGTGCGGCGGACCCGTGTGTGTGGTTCAAGTTCAGAAACAATGAAACAGTTCTGATTGTGGTGGTGTATGTTGATGACTGTATCTTGGCTGGGCCGCAGGAAGAAGTCACGTGGTTCAAGACTGAAATCAAGAAGCGTTTCAATATTGCTGAGATGGGGCCTATCAAGAAACACCTTGGGGTCTGGTACGAGAAGAAGTCTGACGAGGCGGGGCACTACTACGAGGTACGCATGGATGACTACAAGGATGACCTGATCAAAGACTGGGTCGAGCTCGTTGGTACCCTAAAGGCTGAGAGGACACCGGGATATCCAGGAGAGTCTCTTGTGAAGAATGATGGCGACCCTGTCGAAAGACCTGTATCGGAAGTTTCTCGGTCGGCTCATGTGGTTCACTCGGAAAGTGGCTCCGGAGTGTGGAAATGCTTGCAGAGAACTGGCGATGTTTATGGACGCACCCGGTGAAGAACATTGGCGAGCCATGGGCCGGATGATGGGTTATTTAAAGGGCACAGATGTTCACTTGAAGCTGCGTGAGCCGGTGAACTTAAAAGTGTACGCTTGGGTCGATTCGAACTTCGCGACGAATAAGGAGACAAGGAAAAGTGTGACTGGCTATTTTGTTACCATTGGTGGATGCTTGTGTGGATTTGTCAGTAAACTGCAGCCAGCGGTGACTCTCTCGAGTACGGAAGCAGAATATTATGCAGCGTCCACGTGTGCAACAGATATCAAGTTCTTGCAGATGCTGTTTGAGGAGATTTTCCGAGGATGAAGGTTCGGCCTGCTACGTTGTTTGAGGACAATACGGGGCAATTTTCTTGATGGAAAATCAGGTGGTCGGCAATCGGACGAAACACATAGACATTCGTATGCATCACATCCGTGAAATGATGTCGAGTGTTGATGATGCAGATCCGAGACTTGTTGTGCGATTTATTCGGTCGGAGAATAATCCTGCAGACTTGGAAACAAAGAATGTGAATGAGCGAATTCACAACTTGTTGGTTCCACTGGTTCGTGAGGGTTTGTTGAAGGAGCTCATCTTAGCATCCGACAGGAGGATGTGGAAGAGAGACGTCCAGTAGGACACGGTTGAGTGTCGGAGCGGTGCAAAGATGACCTGATTGCATCCTCGGAGAAAATAAGGTTGTCGGGGTTTTTCTAGTTGGTTCAGGTTTCCCGATGTACGAAGGAATGTGAGAATGCTAAGGAAGAGAATGACTGATTATGATCAAGTGGGATTAGATTAGAGTGGTCTAGGATGCGAGGAATAACCGAAGAATGGCTTGCTGGTTATTTTGGAAGGCTATGATCATGGAGTAATCATGTTTGGTGACATCCACGATCAAGTCCGATAACCAGTGGAAAAGGGCATCAAAGAGGCGTTTAGTTTTAGATCATAATCTGTATAAGTGAGTGTTTGGAGCAAAGGGTTGTTTGCTTCGATAGTTTTCCGTCTGAGGTCCTAGTCCTCGATAGCCGGAACCGGTACAGACCGCGGTATTTCAACATCATCTGTCAGTCGCTTTCTCCTTGACGTCGTATTCAAAGTAAAACGCACCGGCAACCAGTACTACTAGTTTTGGATACCGGTACGGAACTACTACTCAGCCAGCGACAGTACGCGTCCGTCTGTCTGTCATCCCCTGATCTGTCCTTCGACACCCCTTGAAGGGCACTGACACTGACGTCGTTCGAGATTCCCCATCCTTTTCGTGAAGATGTTGTGAATGGAGGAGATTCGTGCTTCGTGCTTCGTGCGTGAGATATTAGATGAAGCGACGACGACTGCCATTGACAACATTGCTCTTTTTTGTTGCCAGTACAGCACCATCATGGAGCTTCCGGAAGCGTTTACTTCCGTTCTGGATCAAGGACTCGAGTCCATTTACGGTCTTCGAGAAGTCTTTGAGCCGACGGTTGTTCTTGGTACGGAAGAAAAGAATGATGACGCAATCCGATTTTCTTGTTTGCGCAACGCTCTCTTTCTCACTCCTATTTTTCTGCCTTTCTCCCTACCAATCTACATAAAATACACACAGTTCCTGGATTTGTCACCACTTACGTCCAAAATCTCGCCGACAGCATCGGATTCGATGTCGAAACACTCAATTACACATTGGGATTGTTTCTTTGTTACCCATTGGGCATGATGATGAATTTGCTCCCTACGGAACCATGCGTCATCTCTTTTCCTTTTCTTTGGCGCCTTTCTCTTGCAGTTTACCATTGGTGTTCAGTGGATTCATCAGCTCATCAACTGTGTCATTGCCTACGCCATGTTCATTACACTCCCCGCAGCCTTTCGTGCAAGCTCGTGCCGACCTTTGTGCTCTTGTACTTGGTCTTTGGTCATTTGCATCGTCAGTACATTAACTACTTGGGTTGGGATTTGGATTTTACCGGAGCGCAAATGATTTTGACGCAAAAATTGTACATGATGGCCTTTAATCTGTACGATGGGAAGTCCTGGCCAAAGGAAAGGAGAATCGGGCTGCACAGAAATGCGCCGTTGGCACTAAAGGAAATGCCCAATTTCATTGAATTTCTCGGTTACAACTTTTGCTTTGCCAATATCTTGGCAGGACCGGCGTACGAATTCATTAGCTACAAGAATGCTTGCGATGGAACGCTGCTCTACGCGCCGGATGGCAAGCCCAAAGGAAAGATTCCAAGCAATGTGTGGCCGTCACTCAAACCGTTTTGATTAGTTTGTACTGCATGGGAGCCTTTGTCGTCATTGGCTCCAAATTTCCTGCAAGATCCGACGGACCCGCAAAAGAATCTACCCGTCGTCGTCTCGGCAGCGTTTCTTCAACAGCCGTGGTTCAAGCGCATGGCCTACCTCATGATTGGACTCTTTTTCATCGTCACAAGTATTACTTTGCATGGAAGAATGCGGAAGGTGCCAACAATATCTGGTATGTTGGATTTGAAGGATTCGATGAAAAGGGCGAGGCTAAAGGATGGGATATCTCCAACAATGTGGACATTTTCGAGTTTGAGACAGCTCCGAGTCTAAGTGTATTGTCGAGGTCGTGGAACAAGAAGACTTCGCTTTGGCTCAATCGCTACGTTTACATTCGAACCAACGGGAGTCTGTTGGCGGTGTACAGTCTTTCCGCGTTCTGGCATGGATTCTATCCTGGTTACTACCTCTTCTTCTTGTCCATTCCGTTGTTGACCGTGTGCGAGCGATTAGGACGCAAGAAGATTTCTCCCTTGTTCTCGACGAGCAAGTGGAGTCTGTATGGCTTACTTTGCACTTTTCTGACCGCATCTTCGGCCAGTTACATGGTATCGGCGTTTGTTCTCTTGGCGTTGGATCGATCTTGGGCCATTTGGAAGTCGTTCTACTTTGCCGGACATGTCCTTTGTGTCGTCTTTTACTTGTTCGCCTCCAACCTTCCTACTCCGAAAGCAAAGACAAAGAAAGCTAAGCAATGAAACGTAGTAGTTAAACATTGTTCTAAAATAATGATCTAACTCATGACTATAGTTTTGGAATCAACAACTGTTCTACTCGATCCAAAATATAACTCGTGACTCCGATTATTCATTCACGAGCACAGAACGCGACAACACCACCCATTTTTTTCCTCGCCGACTTTTTTCGGAACAATAATGCCATCAACAACAAAACCAAAAGAAAGACGCAACTGTCTCGGTTGCAACTTTCAAAACTTTTTCAGCCTCTTTCTCGAAGTTTGATTGCCAAACAATATGATATTATGGAGACACATACATCTACTGGGCGTGCTGGCCCAGCTAGCCTTTTCGCACCGACAAAATCGTTAACGACACCTCCAAAGATTTCCGTACGGACGCCAGCAGCATCCTCGACAACTGCCTTGGGAAGTTCTCCTCTCGAGAATAAAGACAAACGAAAGATCCCCAAAGCGAACGAAATCCATCACAATAGGAGAATTGAGCAAGAAACTAAAGAACACTCCTGCTTCTGAATTGGCAAGTGCCAATACTAAAAAATAGCAAATACCGTCGGTCACGAAAACGCGTCGAGAATCCGAAGCAGACATATCTGTATAAAAGCCAGAGGAGCGCTTGGAGCAAGCAGGATCTTCCCAAAGTAAAGGAGGAAGATAAGCGAGAGTCGCTGCCCGATGTCATGGCTCTGGCAAAGGAGTTTGGAATGGTACCTTCGGCTCAACATTGCGATCCCCTCATGGACGGTGTTGAGCCACAGATTGTCGGGAGAATACGCGTGAGTGACGAAGAAGGCAGTGGATCTTACGCGTATCTGATTGAGAAGCCAGCTGGTTGGGCTATTCTTGGGGTGGCGGAGCGTCCAAAAAGGCAGAGACCGAGAGTAGTTATCGCAAAAAAGACACTAAAAGCAAAAAGCATCGGGTCGTGATTCAAGAGAAAGATGGAACCAAAGATGTCTTGGAATATGACGAAAGCGATATTCTTGCATGGATGACCCCGAGATTGAAGAGTACAACGCTTCAGAGGAAAAAGAGGAAGTACCTAAATCGAAATCAATCACGTTTGTGGACGACGACGATGATGCATCGGATGGTATAACTGACGAAGATGAAATTGAAGTCTTGGATGTGATGATAGATGAAGACTATGAGGAAGAGGAGGCCGTCGATGCCTTACAGCTCGAACCTTCAGCTTCAGAGAGTGCATCGGTGCCCGAATGGAACGAAGAGGATTTGGACCCGACGACACTAGAAAACCTTCGTCGTATTGCTGCTCGCCGTCAGCGCCAGTCCAACATGGCATCGTTTGCACCTTACACTCGTCCTTCTGTTGTTTCCTGGCTCAAAGATTTGAAAGCCAAAGAAGGGATGCCTATTCGTGGTGGAAACCTTTGGACTGCCCTGGCTGGGGCTGCCGACGTTGACGATTCGGGTTTGGTATTACTATGCCCTAAAGCAAACTCTGCAAATGTTTTTGTTGAGCTTACAGAATATATTGCGGTACTCGGGACGGGAGGCTTTGTTGCTTCAAAATCAAAGCTCAAACCTTCCAAAGGAATGGAAGAATCGATGGTGATTGAGGAGTTATCACGGATGCGAAAAGGACGCCTCGAAGATACTGTCCACACGGTGAAAGCGACTGTACCGGACCATGGCTCTGCATGTGGCAACATTATAGATGTCCTTCAGTCAAAATACAATGATGGTATTCGAGGTGACCCGTCCGCAAATCCTCTTGACCGCAGAGCCCGCCGGCGTCTCATCCATTGTGGCTCAATGTCTGTCTCCAGTCTGATATGCGATGAAACAGTCACGTATACCATTCCTCTTATTCCCGACGATATCGCAGTTTTGGTAGAACGAAGCACAGATCTCTTCAAACAAGGTCGTTTTCGTGGAAGATCCGGTCTAATGGATAACCCTTTGACAACGTGTTATCGTGAAATCAATGGAATTGCGGATGGTATCCCTGGCTGGACGGTCGACCGATATGACAGGTGGTTGTTTGTACAGCACGACCCGCAACATCCACGAGGACCCCTTCCGTCGATACACGACGGAAAAACTGTAGGCGTTTATTACATGGAAGCCCGCCAAGATCGAAGCGCGATGGGATCGCAGGAGGGCATCAAGCCTCGCTTGCTTGAAGGACAGCCATTGAAAGGTAATCTGACTGTTCTCGAAAATGGCGTCAAGTATGTCGTGAGCCTTGATAGGGATCTTTCTACTGGTATTTTTCTTGACCAGCGTCCTCAGAGGGCGTGGCTCACACAGAACTGTGACGAAAATACACACGTCCTAAATTGCTTTGCTCATACCGGAGCGTTTTCTGTTGCTGCTGCCTCTGCTGGAGCTTCCACAGTGAGTCTCGATCTCTCTCAGAAATGGCTAGGTCGACTACCTGAACACTTCAAGGCAAATAACATTCCATTCGACGAACGACATGATTGCATCTACGGAGACTGTTTTGATTGGCTTGAGCGTCTAGCTAAGCGAGGAGAAAAATATGACATAGTTATCCTCGATCCTCCAAGTTCCAGCGTCGGAGGTCGAAAAAAGAAACGATGGAGTGTCAAAACGATTTGGATGAACTTGTGGCGCTCGCAGTGACGCTTGTTAAAGATGGTGGTCTACTGTGGACGACAACAAACAGCGCGACTTTGACTCCTGTAAAGATGGCGAGACTATGCCTGAAAGGCATTGAGGAAGCCGGAATCGAATCGGCACGGCTTGAACGGATACAGCCCATGCCGTATGACTTTCCATCAACAGGAAGTCAGCCTGTAAAGAACTTGGTTTGGCGTATACGATAGAAATAAACCTTTAACAATCTATTCATTGAACATGATGATCGACACCCAGTAGTTTCTACATATGCGACGTTCTCGTCCCTGTTTCTGTTTGTAGCTGCAACGCATCTAGGCGATTTCAACCCGATCTCGTTCTCACATAAAAGAGAAAGAAAACGACGACGGAGCTGCTACTTTTGCTTGTTCGATGACACTTTTCTCGGCACCTCGGCACTTTTCCAAGCTCGACACGTCCACGTCGGTACTTCCAGGGCCTTGGTGAGAAGATCTGGGAGCTGTTGTTTTAAAGCCTTTGTAAACTCCTTCGAAAGATGCTCAGGCTTTATGCTTTCCTGTCTATCTCGACACCCACTGATTTGTTCGAGCTTTGTCTCCAGAAATCTGAGAGTGTTCGAGAGGTTGCTATCACTAACATAGTTGTGCGTGATTGCAATATTTATCTCGTCAAGGTTTACCACCAAGTGCCACCAGCCGTGGGGCACAAAATAACATCTCCTGGCATGGCGGTACACTCCAATGGTCGCTCATATGTGGGAGAAGACTTCTTACGCCCCACATGTTCATCCCAAAACTGGAAAAGCCACTCTCCCACTGATAAAGGTAGTGTAACTTCATCTCCGTCATCGCTAGGATGAACACCTGGCGGCGTCACCCTGGCGGATAAAATATCCAGCGTTTTCTACCGCAGATAGCCGCATTCCAAGCATGAGTGCAATTTGGATCTATGTGAAAAACAGATCCGCTTCTCTTCGGACCAGCTATCAGCCATGTATGGTCGGGTCGTCTTCCTTCTCCCAAAACCTGGAACAAATCATGTCCATTCGATTGCATAAGTTCCGAGTCCCAGTAGGGACAAGAGCGCTTCAGGTCATCCATATAATCATGCCACAGATGCGATCCGGGCTCCAAAGCAGTTCGGTCAAACAAATACAAGGGTGCCTCTTCCAGTATCGCCGATTCACAATACTCAAAATAGGCGTCCAAAGTAAAATTTGCAGGAAGGGCGCCACACCACTGGTCGTTCTAAAGGTGCGACCCGACGAATGTTCCATCAAGTACTCTTTGCGGTTCCACTTTTCAAACGCTTTCCAGGTTTTGGCGGCCTCCTCAATTAGAACGGGAATGTTTGGCTTTTCGTTGCGAGATTTGAATTCAGATATACTTAGATCATTCACTGAAACTCGTTCCAATGTATCCGTTTTGGATCGATCCAGCCAAACTATGACAGACTGTGTGTAAGCAAGAGATGAAGGGAAACCAAGCGGAAACCACTAATAATCAACGTACCTTTTGGAATACAAAACGATCGACACGAGTGCAAACGATAAAGAGTATCCGAGTATATTCCAGGCATGCTCATTGGTTTATGAGGATGAATCGCTCTTTCGGGGTGAAATAGCCTAACATAGGTGTCTTTCCAAGTTGGTCCCACTTTCGTAATGGCCTTTTTCAACATGACACCTCAGCAAAACAAGGTCTCTCCAAAGTTCAGGTGAATGACCGGCTGCGATCAACGAAGACAAGGGCGAAAAGGTGAGCCTTTTCCTTCGTTTCTGATTCGAATGTTTATACAAACTACCTTACCTACGTAAAATATCGACAAACACCGACCAACTACGAATTTCAATAAGTAAACGGAATCGAGGCGATGAACGCGTGGTGAGAATGGCTTACAAGACAGGGCAGGAAACATGCTCGATACTTTAAGACTTACACCAGCTAAATCACGACCATTGCAGTAGCCCAAAATGTGAAGCCAGGCGTCATCGTCGGGAAGAATATCCGATGGACGAACAATTCTTTCGTTTGAACTGGTTTGATGTTCGGAGAAGAAAGTATTTCCCCGGGAAGGGCGCCGTAGGCTACAGGACAGAACAAACATCGCAGGTCGGTGAGAAATGAGAGCAGTTGTATTTGAGGTGCATCGAATAACGGCTGCTGGCACTTACGGTGAAGAGTTTCCAGTTCAGCAAAGTCAGATACCGTCACGTCTGGAACGTCAAATCGAGTCCTTTTCGATGAATTGACCTTTTCTTCAACGGTTGTTCTAGGACTTTCCGCGTCATCGGCATCTTCCACTTTTCGAGTTGTCTTGCCCATTTGTAAATATCCTTCGGCCTCTCGAGGTGGTCAATTGGCGAATTTGCGAGTTGATTATGTTCTTTGATAGGTGAAAGCAATAACTGAAAACGTTTTGATCCTTTTTTCTCAGGAATCTCCTTCCTGATGAGTGAGCTGCTTCTTGTTTTTGTGTTGTTTGTTGTTTTTTTGTTCATTGGTTTCTCGTCCGTTTCCTTACGACAACAGACGGTAGTTGTCGATACGTTAGGTACAAAACACAATAAAGTCGTACCACTACAAGACAAGCTGCGCTTTCACAAAAAAAATTCATCGTTCAATCAAAATCTGCCACGCAACACGCAACTCTTAACTGTTGCAATTGTCATGTTGGAGAACCCTGGAGGGCTCTCCAGAATGTCACGAGGATCCGTTGAAGTACGATAGCTACAGAAAGGGGACGTTTTCAGCACCGAATCATCTGCAGGGTTCGTAAGAATGTCGACTGGGGACACTGTCGGCTGGTTCTCTTGTTGCGAACGTTGAAAACAAGCAAGCATTTAGGATGGTATCCTCTTATTATGTTTTGGAGACTAGCAATCGCAATTGATACGAAAGAGAAATGACAGGAATCGGCGGCCTCGTTTTGGATCCTCCCGCCCTGCACAAGCGACGATTGACGCGTTTTCTACGACGCGTTCGTCGCGTCCTACTATTTCAAGAGGAGAATGTCGCCACGCCCTTTGTCGTGCTCTGCTATCAACGCACCGGGAGTAGCTGGCTGTGCGGGATGCTCTACAATCATCCAGAGATTCTCATGCACAACGAAGTATTCAACGAAAATTGTGTGCACGCGTATTACAAAGAAGACTTTGAACGGCATTATTGGGATTATGAAAGCCGAGATGTCAACCCCGATGGCTTTTGGATTTTATCTTTGACTACCGAAACTTTTCGAAATATTATGACGCAAGCACGTCTTTGTGTAAAGCCGTGGGCTACAAGAGCTTTCCGAATCATTACCTGCAGCGTGCAGTACCCTAGCTACGGTGGAGGAAGCCTACTCCCGACGTGTTCTGGACGATCCGGATGTAGT
Source organism: Fistulifera pelliculosa (assembly GCA_026008555.1). Classification (NCBI taxonomy): domain Eukaryota; phylum Bacillariophyta; class Bacillariophyceae; order Naviculales; family Stauroneidaceae; genus Fistulifera; species Fistulifera pelliculosa. Next base: position 32,562 of record BROJ01000205.1, on the reverse strand, counting down.
GAAAATCATACTACAGCGAAGAAATGTTCTCCGAACCTATGTGAGCGCGTGTCGTTCGTTTCAAACGGGAATGTACATGACAAAGTCTTACCAAGATTGCAGGGTTCATATCAACATAGAAGATATGCAACGATTTTCGACCGCTATCGTTCGTGCTATGATTCTTACTTGAAAAGAACGCAAGATCACGTGAGGTGCGTGGTGAGCTATGAGGAATTGACCCGAGACGACGAGTCTCTTCAAAAGGGCATGTCAAGAATCTGGAAGCGTCTAGGCGTTCAGGACATGGAACCGGAAGCTCTTGTCGAATGCAAACCACAGAGCCCTGTCGAGGCTCCACTCTGGGATTCCATTATCAATTACGAAGAAGTAGAATTTGCCTGTCGACATGACCCAGAACTACGCCAGTGTTTTGCGTCGGCCCATTGTACTGCAGTGTTAGCCAGGACATAATTGGGCCTGGGCCCTACAGATGGGTGCTTCTTATTCCTATTCGCGCCGGTCGTAATGAACCAATTCAAGAATGTGCTGACCGTTTGAAGAGAATGTACGAATCCATTTTGGCCACGTCGAGGCCGGCGTCTGATGCTCCTCTATTGTTATTTGGAGTAGACGACGACGATGAAGACCTTAAGAATGGAGCGTTGATTCGATCCATCTGCATCGACTTACCCGTAGAGGTTGAGGTATCCAGTGGGCTGCAAGGGAAAATCTGCAAGATTTGGGGACTGTTGGCGCAACGGGCGTACGAAAAGTACTGGGCGGACTTTACATGCCTCTTGGGCGATGACGTGGTGATCAAGACCGCTCATTGGCAGGAAAATCGCTCGATAGAAAACTTCCTTTGGGTGCTGCATGCATCGCATTCCTTGACGAATCGTTCAAAGGATTCCCAACATTCCCAGTTATACATAAGTGGCACTTTGAGACATTCGGTGGATCAGTTCTACCACCAAGATTCACGAATCAAGGTGGCGATCCCTTCTTGTTTGAGCTTTATAAGCGTCTTGGGTCGTCTATGTTTGCTTTGGATTGTTCGCTAGTAAACACGATTGGAGGAAAGCATTCAGCGCGGTACACTAAGCAAAGTATTCGCTTTGAAGGGAATATGTTATCTTCGGCAATTTCAGTTGTCCTGAAAGCTGTCAACGATTTTAATCACTTAAAAGTGGATGATGGATCTGATATTCAACGATCGATTTCCGTGAAACCTCGCATGTGTCTTGATGTTGTGGTGCCGACGTATCGTTGCGATGTTGAAAAGCTACGGACTATAACAGCTTTAAGGGCTTCATGGCCAGCGCAAGTTAGCTTCTGGCTTGTCCTAGACAATCCAAACCACCATAACGCGCCAATCGTACGCGATATGCAGACTGTTGCACAGAATTACCAAGTGAACGTCCTGGAACAGTTTACCGCTACCGGAATACCACGGAACGTGGGTGCTTCAGCTGCAAGGAACTTTGGGATGGCTCTGAGTATGGCAGATAATGTTGTTCTTCTTGATGACGACGTTGAACCCGACCAGAATTTACTTGACGCTTATCTCGGTGCGATCATGCGTTGGCCCGCTGCAAGTGTTTATGTTGGTTCGACCAAGATGCCCTTGCCGATGAACTGGCTGACCCACGCCCTCGTCGCTGGTGATATGGCTGGCACTTACACGGTTGCGGAGCACATGCGCAATCCTCCGTGGGTGTAACCGCAAATCTCTGTGTCAAAGCCCGGACGAGTCGTCTTCGGTTTGATTTGAGCTATCCAAAGACAGGCGGAGGAGAGGACCTCGATTATTGTGCAAGAGCCGCTAGACATGGTCCCATTCATGCAGTACCAGGGGCGAAAGCATTTCACCCCTGGTGGCATGATGGTAAAGTTTCAGCAATTCGGCATATTCTTGGTTGGGCAAAGGTGAAATGCAGTGCGTCACAAAGCCGTGGTTTCGTCAGCACACTTTCTTTGCCATGCCAAACGGCGCAGAAATACTCGGCATCGTTTCAATTGGAATTCCTTGTCGTTGCTGTGTTTTCGTTTTAAGTTGGCATCGAGGCTGATGTTGTCATGCTGTGTTATTTTCATTTTGAACTCTTCTGGCACGCCTCTCGCATCGGTCACTATCGACTACGAAGCCCAATGAAAGACTCCTTATTGCGTTCAACGGCGGTCCGAGTGCTGGCTGCTGCGATAATCATGCTTCAAGAAGCGACGCGATTTTGGCATGTGCTTCAGCTTCCCTCTTGCATCTTCTGGAGAGTCGACTGGCATTTCGGACAAAGTCCCCATTGGGTCACGTATAGCAAACGAAGCAATTTTCTTCGGGCCCTTTTTTACCTTGCATTGATCTATAAGCTTGCTTTTCCGAGCTTGTAAGCGCAGAATAATAATTATACATATACATATCTTCGTTATTGCATCTTCGTTGCCAGTATACGGATGCTACGACCAGAAAAGTCGGTTTCTTACCGAATCGCCATGGAATGATACATTTGTGGTAAACGTTATAGTCAAATATAACACACTATTTGATATTAAGGAAACCCTTAGCTAATCAATATCGTCTGCATCGAACGGGGCGGTATCGAAGACGTTATTAAAACATTATCACCGTCTCTTAGCGCGAAGTTGGCAGGATCATTCGCCTCGTTCAAAACAACGACTGTATTATCACCAGCCGGAGTTTTGAAAGCTCCCATCTGATTTAAAAAGAACCAATTATTGTAAGAATATGGTAAAAGAGCCTGATATTTGGACTGCCCGAATGGCTTACCTGCAAAATGGCCAACCTGTCGTCAGACAAACTTCATCATCAAAGTACTTTGATGATGCCTCCCCGCTTTGGAGATCAAGTGACCACTTTGCCGCTTCACTTTCGCAATCTCCCAAGCTTATCTGCCCTCCACCACGTGGACCGTACGCTCCACCTCCATTGTGAAGCTCCAAGATAACGAGACAAACGTCTCTTTTCTTCGACTTAACAGGATTTAACATCTTCACAATAAAACGACCATCCGGGTCATCCACCAAAAGGAGAACATCAAAGCTGCCAGCATGCGCTTCATCACAATCATCCAATCGTAAGCCCATCAAATCGGCGTCGGGTTCACGCCCAATACAAGAAGTAGTCGGCTTTCCCAACCAATCATGACCGTATACCTGAATATGCTTCCTATCATCAATGTTCCACTTGAATTGCTGCCTTGTTGATCCTTCACAAGGCCAGACGGACAGCTCAATTCCGTTACGGGCCAGGTCATTTGACCACCGCCCATAACAACACTATCCGCGTGTCGAAAGATTTTACTTGCATTGCCTAGACTTTCCTGGACCAAACCTGGCACTGCATAGGATCCCGGACGCACATGTCGCGAGATGTGGCCCATGTAGAAAAAGATAGGCTGAACAGCTATACCGGCGTCCAGAAACTTGGCAGGAAAACCCAAAGCATTCAATTCTTCACGAGTACGTCCATCTCCAAGACTCATATTGCCAAATGGTTTTGATGTTCAAAAGGCGGAAGCGGAGGGTAATCTTTGCCATGCCTGTAGCGCGATGGGGAACAGCAAGGATAGTCGACTCACAAAGGTTGTTCAAGTGATTTGGCCCGCCGATACCATCCAGAATAAGATTCCACTCCACCCAGCCGTGACTCCCGGCAGCCAAATCGGCAAGGATAGTGTGAGCATACCGTTCAGCTCGTGACCAGTAGATTTCAATGCTGCCACCAGCATAGCCCGTAGTCGGACAATGACACGATTCTGATCCCAGAACAATGTGCTCTGACAAAAGTCCATACTGTAAAAGCTGATCTTGTAAGCGATGCATGTTAGGGATACCTAGAGCTCCATCCAATAATCGATCCATTCCTTCGCGACACGTTGCTGAGTATACAATATAATTTGTGCAGAAAACGAAGCTCACGAGTACATACCTCCTGCATACCAGTGATATGCCGTTCCAGAAATGAACGGCTTTGCTTGGCTACTTTCATTCAGCAGCGTCTTCGCCCATTGATTGATGTGATCCTTATTGTGATCAAATGCAAGAATCTTGACATCAGGGTGGTCTTGTCGAAGCCTGGGTCCTAAATGGTGAGTCACAAAGTCGTGCTGTGTTTCCGGATCATACGCACAAGCCTCCCACGGCGCCGGAAATTCAGGTTCATTCTGAACAGTCACCGCCGACAATGAGAGTCCCAGATTCTTGTAAGCCGTCAGAAATTTGGAAAAATAAAGAGCCCACGTCCTAGCATATTCGGATTGCGGGCCAACACCGTCTTTCAAACAATTGGGCATTGCACTTCCTGTCATACTAGAATATGTCGCATTTTGCTCCCAATGATATGTTGGTGTCTTCATCCACGCCGGAGGAGACCACGGACTCGCATACAAGAACATCTCGCCATCATCGGCACCGTCGCTCCATGCTTGACGCAACGTTGAAACAGCACGCAGCGCCATATCGACCATCCCGGATTCCACATCATGGTGAACTCCTGTGTCAAAATCTTCTAGCTCGAAATCGTCTGCGGTTTCGTCAAAGGAATACGATTTTACTGAAAAATCGCCTGCGAATATGCCGATGACAACAAAAATAAGGAAAGAAACATACCAAACCGATACAAGCCGCCGCAAAGTCTTACATGAATTGATAGGGAATCTCCCAAGAGTGTACCCCAATCCAGTTTTACCAAACAACAGTTCCATAACTGTTTCTTTACCCTTGATAGAGAGTTGATTGAAATTGAGAGCAGCTGCCTCCGTAAACGCACCACCAAAACCTTTGATTTTGCTGTGTTCAAAACGACATGCGAAAGATTCGTCTGTAGAATTGCGTCGGGTAACCCAAATGAGTTGAGCTCGACGACTTTGTAATTCTGTGCCTTTTCGCAAGGAATGGGCGCCCATTGGTGATCGGGCGTCTTCATGGAAGTCTGTATAACAGTAATGGTTCGATCCGAACTGTAAGATACACAACTCGGACGAATCATGACATCATCTTGCTCTTCTGGAGGCAAAACAATAACTTCCGGTACATGCTCCGTTCGCGGACTATTTTCGCAACGAAAACCCCGAGGTCACCAAGAGCAAAGCAGCCGCCACCGCCGCAATCTTCTTGTCGATCTGGAATCCGCGTTTTGGTGGCCCTGAATCGGATTCGGTGACGGGGATAAATTCGTATCCCTCTCATCTTGTTCTTTTACGATGAAAGGATCGTTATTACGTGACGAGTAATGTGAATTGACGAAGACACGACACGACGCTTTGGTGTCCTCTTGTCTTCGGTTTGCGTGAAGGATTTCTTCGGTCGAGCCAAAAGATACGGGACGATTTCCGTCCCATCTGTTTCTTCGGTTTGCGTCGTGAAGAACGGAAAGCATTAAAGTTAGTTACACAACGCAAAAACTCATGTACTTTATATTATAACCTTACTCTACCTGCGTATTCCGCTACAATTTCGCGGCAGTGAGACTGTATGCACGATCTGTGGCTCTGTTTCGCATTATGGACAAGCAGTACCGGTACAGACTACAGACACCGTTTGCGCCAGGCCGCTAAACATGCATCTTTTTTGTCGTTGCTTCGTTGCTCGAAAGCCGCGAGCTCCTTTCATCATCACGTTACTGCTCATTCTTTTCGTAATAGTAAACATGACTTCTTATTCCATCCAGCGTCTCAGGGAGCAACTTGGACGGCATCGAAAGCCTTGACGTCTTTTGGGATGAAGCCAACAAGGTCGAGCGTCTTTATATTGAAGATTATTCGGGCGTATTTGTTGTACCCGAAGCAAGCGACACTATAAATGTAAATGATGACTTCTTCGGCGTGGTATGCTGCCGTGATAATAACGGTCCAGAAAATTTGTTATTCGTTGGCAAACCTGCTGATACAGCTTCGCTGCGCGCTGTGGTGTTCCGTGTGCTTTCTCTTCCAGAGACAGGTCCTCACGACTTGCAAATGAGTGGAAACTCGTATTATTTCTCCGTTAAACCAAACAACAAACTAGATCGTATGATTCTTACACCGGAGCAATTGAGACATATCATATGTGCCTATCCATCACGGTCGTACGCTTTCCATCACTGGTCTCTATCTGCCGAACAGTCTGTGGAGATTGTTTCTCATCGAAAATTTGGCATCAAACTGTTTGACTGTTCGTTCGATGACAAAGGACGAGCAATAGCTGATTGGCTGGAAAATAGAAATGGAAAGAAACGCTAGACTCGTGCAATTTTCCTAGCTGCGATTGTATTGACGGGGTTCTCTGTTTTTTGAGCCGTTCAATGTATCCAGTTTTCAATAGTATGTATGTCGATGAATCCGATATACCGTCTAAGTTGACCCCTTTGTTGCTAAAGCAAGCGTCAAGACATTGAAGTTGAATATTCGCTTCTTTATTTGCAACAAGGGCTGGAGAGCACCGCTGCTTCAAGCTCTCAGTGATGGATCGTTCCGTCCACAGAGACTCGAACTAAGTTTCTTTTAACGCGTTCTCCAGGTTCACTGAACGGGATCTATTTATAATCGGCAGGTTTCTTGTGAAGTTTTTTCAAGCAGTTTCTTCTCCTGAATGCGCGTTGAAGGAGCTTCACTGAGAAACTTTGAAATGGCACGCATCACAGCTGACCTCGTAAGGTACCTGCCCAGAATGCTACAGACAAATATAAGGCTTCGCGTACTGGGTGTGTACAGCGATGAAGTTCCACTGCAGTTTCCTCAAATGAGCATATTGAATGCTGCGACTAAACATCCGCGTGTGCGGAAACTTTGTTTCTATCCTCCCGCGACTCATGACCCACCCGAACTCGGACGTTCAGAACCGTTTCAAGTTTGGTTGCAAAAGCATCGCTCGTACGATATCCAATTCAGCGAGCTGGACTACTCCGACAAGAAACCTCAATGCCTAAAATGGCAGAATGCAGTCTTTTCGATCTTTGCAGGAGATTTCGACGCTATCAAACAGGTTGAAGACGACAGAATTCGTTCGTACTTATTTGCGACAGCAGTTGCGACTTTTCACTCGAGACCAGATAGGATCTATTACCTTTTGACCGGAAACCAAGACATTTTTGCAAAATAATTCCTCATTGTTTCGGTCGGCTATTCGACACAGCCAGCCCTCCTCGGGAGCTTACACCGGATCCGCTTCTAAAACGGGGATGCTAGAATTCAATATAATCCCTCGAAATATAATATCCATTCCTGTATAGTACACCAACCACGAAGAACTCATGCTTTCGAGTGACTAGTTATCACTATCTGAATGGGCTGCCTCGGGTTTCATATCGGGTGTAACAACTAGTCCTGCTTTTAAGAAGGGAATTTTCGCGTAGGCCAGACCCAGACCGACCGAGTTTGCTAGCTAGGTGACTAGGTGGTGATCTAAAAGTTGAAGACGAAAGGACCCATTCTTATTTACTTGTAAAGGCACTTGTAACTTTTCACCATTATCCGGACCGGATTTATCTTCTCTTATCCGGAAATCAAGATGTTTTTGCAACATAGTTTCACAGTTTTGACTCTCGATTTGGGAAGAACCCAGTCTAGAGCGTTTGGGGTATACAGTCGTTTTGCGGTGTTGGATGTCCTAAGCTTTTGTCCTTTGTCAGAAATGGGAATAGACTGCTACCTTAGTTGGTCTATATTCGTTCGAAACAAATCTAAATATGTCTTCAACGAATGAATGCTACTATTCTACTCGCTAGGGTGGACGACGATCCTAGCGTTTTAAGCTGCCGTGGACGACTCTGTTAGCTCTCTCAGTCTCTTCCTGGTCTTTTCGCAATCATGGCACTGATCATGCCATCAATATCTCCGCCCAAAAATTGCTGCAGCGGAAAATTCTGCCCAAGTCTGTGGTCACTACAGCGAGAGTCTTTCCAGTTGTAGGTGCGAATCTTTTCTCCACGGCTACCCGTGCCCACTTGTGAACCGCGTCTCGCTCGTTCTTCCATTTCTCGCTTTTCGTTCTCCATATCGTACAGCTTGGCCATAAGCATTTTCATTGCCAATTCTTTATTCTTGAGCTGCGAGCGCTCTTGCGTACACTTAATTCGAATCCCTTGTTTACAAATGGAGGTCAATGCGAGTGTTAGAGGTGGAAGGCGTGACAAAACGCACGCTGTCATCCATTACAATTACATACCTGTTGGCTTGTGCAGCAAGTCGACTGCTGTCTCGACCTGTTGATATAGGAATATAGTAAGCCTTGAGATCGACGACAAGGTCAATACAACTTTCTCTTTCCCTTCTCATTTAACGTACCTTGTTCACATTTTGACCTCCAGCACCACCGGAGCGCATGGTCGACATTTCAATGTCCTTGGGATCAATTTTCACATCCACTTCATCGCATTCCGGCATGATGGCTACCGTTGCCGTAGAAGTATGCACCCTTCCCTGCGATTCCGTAGCAGGGACTCGCTGAACCCGATGGACACCGGCTTCCCACTTCAACTTGGAGTAAACTCGGTCACCCTGATATCCAGTACCGCGTTTTGTAGCCTCCATCGTCACCTGCCGAAGCATCGATCAAAGTACTCTGCCACCCTGAGCCGTGATATATTTACGATACACATCCAGCAAGTCACCGGCAAAATATTGGCCTCCGAACCTCCGGTTCCGGCACGAATTTCGAGCATCACATTGCGATCGTCGTTGGGATCACGTGGAAGCAGTAGAATCTTTATTCGGTCCTCCAGTTCCTCCATTTTCGGTTCAATCGATTTCATTTCTTCACGAGCCATCTCTTTCATGTCCGGATCAGCCAGCAACTCTTTTGCGCCAGCGTAATCCTCCTCCAAGGCCTTGTATTCTTCATAGGCAGCAACGACATCTTCGGACTGAGCACGATCGCTCATCACTTTTCGTAATAAAGTAGAATCTGCGATAACGTCCGGGTCACCCAATCGCTCGGTCAGAGCTTGATAGGAACGGCGAATATTTTCCAATCGACTCATCATGGATTCATCGAGGACCATGGAAAGAGGTTTCGACCGCGAGAGACGGAACGAAGGAGAGCCATGTTGAAGGTGAACGAATGCAGCTGCTTGCAAAACTGCAGAAGCAAAAAGTAACAGTTTCATCCTAAACCTTCTCGATCAGCTTGGAAGTTAGTTTAATTCGACTTTCAAAAGAAGCAAAAGCCGCCAGTTCATCAGTTGTTTATTAATAGTTTGGAGGAACCTTCCAAGTTTCGTTGTCGCACTTGCAATTTCCAAAAGTTGTACGGCCCTTGTTGTCGTGAATGCGTCAGTGTCCGTCGGTCGGATGTTAGTACCGGTACGTGCTAAAGCGCATAGTAACATCCGTGTCTGTCATGCATTATAGAGAGTACAGTAGAGTCCGCAGTGCGTGCGCTGGCAAACGCGCGAAACCCAGCCTTTTTCGCATTGCTTTCATCACTTTCCCCAACAACCAACAACGTTTATGCACTGCTCTCTCCGTCATCAGACAACCATAATTATTACACATTCAAGTGTTTCTTTTTTCTTTCTAACAAACATGCCGTCGTTTAATGAATACGAAAGTGACGACTACCTACTTACCGTCATTCCTCCCACCTTTGTGATCACAGACAAGTGGCTCGCTGGAACCACGAGCGAAGCTCGCCTACGTACAAACTACGACGAAGACCAACCAGCTTGAAAGAGCTGAACAAGTTTGACTACGGCATAGCTATTTGGCGCAACAATGAGACTCTCACGTATGTGACACCTCGTGCTAGCGACGACCTTCCGGAGGATGGCCAGAAATGCCTGTTGATAGATTTTGCTGATAGAGGTCTTTCGTTGAATATCACAGGTATCAAGGATGAGGCTGTGGCAGACACGGCTGACTTTTCATGAGCTTGGATAAGCCGACAAGAAAGATTTCTTGCCTTGTTGTTGGTAGTGTAGGCATGGAAGGCTTCGATTTTCGCCGAGCCCAATTGCAGTGTTTGTCAAGCCTATTTGCCCCGTCGCGTGCCGTGGGGCTTAGAAATTTGACGCTGAGTGCCGCGCAATCGGTTATTTTGACGACAGCACCTCATCGGACGCGGCTGACATTGTGCGACTGCACGTTCGAAGATGGGGGCGCCGCGTTTGTCGATTCGCTCGAGAACCGCGACTCGTCCTTTGGTTCCTTGGCGTTTCAAGACGGTTTGCCGTTAAACGATGACAATTTGAAGCGTCTTTTGCAAGGCGACATGTTAGAGTATTTGATGTTACCTGAACTCAAGGATGAGCTCGCTCTTCTTCCATTTTCCGCCAAAGTCGACGATCTCGCCTACGACATCTCCTCGCCGTTTCTATCGGAAGCCAATTTGGATTCTTTGGTCATCGTGGCCAACAAAGTCGCTTTTACGATAGTCGAAGACGGTGCCACCTTTCCCACGAAACCTGTGCTTTCTTTTCTCCGACGTCTGGCTTTTATGGGACATTTTGTAGAGCTGAAAATCAAATTCGCATTTGATGACAATGAGTTGGAAATACATTTACCTCTTTGTGTCGTTCAAGAAGTAATTTGCACCGCGCTGGCAAATTCGAAGTTACAGGTTCTTGATTTGAGTACAGGCGACGAAGACGCGGAATGGGGCCGTTACGTGAGGGTGATTTTCAAAGGTCTCAAAAACCATAAAGCACTGCGTACCTTAAAATTGAATGTTGACGATTTCGTTTTCGGTCACAAATTTTGTCATCTTCGGCGGTTCCTATCGGATAATAGATATATCACAGTGATGGATGAAGATGGCGAAATTTATACGGATGACGATGGAGTGATTGATGCGCTTTATTCTCTGAACCGGTTTTATCAGGGCTCCGCGGATAAAGTGACGAAGCCAGTATCGGAGCGATCATTGCTGGTGGCGACAACCTTGACCGAAGTAGCCTCGAAGGATTTTCAGCGATCTGCTCTCCTGCTGTCAGATCACGCCGATGCATTGTGTGAGCTAGTTCAAGACGCACAGTTGGATCAACGTCTTTCAGAACCTCTTCAAGGCAACGTTCCGAAACGGGTACGAAGGATATAGCAATCCCAAATGAAGTTAACCAGCGTTATAGCGGCATATAATCGAATGGAATCTTGATGTATCACTTGTAGCTCAATTGAAAGAAACTTATTGCTCTCTAGTGGAGATCTTGGCTCTAGACCTTGTGGACACTTTAGTACCGGTAAAGTGTTCTTGTTTCTATTGTGTAATCCGTGATTTCGCATACGGTCGACAAGCAGACAAGATGCGAATAAAGGACGACGAGAAAAAATATAGATCACACTTTTCAAAAGTTTGCTTTCACATCCTTTCTTGCCTTACTCCGTATTATTCACTCGAAAGGAACGCGTGCCTCCTCTAGATTGATTCAACAGGTAGTCTAATAAATACAGAACTGATTGAACTCCCCTTCCGTGCGAGCATGTCGTCAAATGAATACGAAAACGACGACGACCTACTTGGAGTTCTTCAATCTCAACCCTACACGGTCATACCCGAGCAAGTGGCTCATTGGGGCCACGGAAATGAGTCGCCCACTTACAAGCTACAACGAAAACCATCAAACCTAGAAGAGTTCAATCGGTACAAGCACGGCATAGCCATTTGGCGGGACAATGAGACCCTTGCGTATATCACGCCACGTGGTAGCGGCGATTCTCCGGCTAGGAATCAAATATGCCTGGCGCTGATTTACGAGCACTGTGGCCGAGGTCCTACATTGTGCATTACCGGTAACACGGTCAAGGCAGTGGCAGAAACTGCTGACTTTTTCATGAGTTTGGAGGACCGGAAATCGCAAGTTCCTATCTAGCAGTCGGACCTTTCGGCAGTAAACACTACGATTTTCGCGATGCTCCATTTCAGTGTTTGCCGCATTTATTAGATCCGTCGCGTGTTTGACGTTGGTAGGCTTAAAGCTGAGTGCAGTGCAATCCGTTTTCTGGCTACAAGGTCTCACCCGATACGGTTGACTCTTTGCGCATGTACGATCGAGGATGAGGGCACTGCGTTTGTCGAGGCACTCGAGAACCGCAAGTCATCCTTTGGAACGTTGGTATTTCAGGACAGGAACTGCCAAGTGAGGATCATCTAAAACGTCTTTTGCAAAATGATAGGATAGACCGTCTGGGTTTGCCTCGATTGAATGACGAACTTGTTCTTCTTCCTTTTCCGCTAAAGTGGATCATCTTGTCTACGAAATTTCCTCGTCATCGCTATTGAGAGCCGATTTGCAAACGGTGAACATTGTTCCCAACAAACTCTCTTTCCTTATACACCATAGCGAGTTCGAATTTCCAACGGATGCTATTCTTGCGCTTTTACGACGCTTGGCTGATTTAGGCCATTTTGTGGAGTTGAAAATCGGACTCAATTTTATGGCGAACGTTTGCCGAGCTGTGTCGTACAAGAAGTTATCCGCGTCACCCTTGCTAATACCGAGCTAAAGGTTCTTGATTTGCGCAATAACGACGATGTGGACTGGAGGCCGCACGTGACGACACTCCTTCAAGGTATCAAAGGCCATAAGGGGCTTCGAAAATTGAAACTCAATGTTCATGAGTCTGCTTACGGTTTCCAGTATTGCCATCTTCGACAGTTCCTATCCGAAAAGAGAAACATCGTAGTGACGGACAAGGACGATAGAACGCATTCGCATCATCCATTGGTGGATCACCTTTATACCCTGAACCGTTCTATTTAGGCTCGGCGGCTCTAGTGACAGAGCCCCTACCGCAGCGATCATTGCTGGTGACCACCAGCATGATAGAAAGTGCAATAAACAGCCCCCAGCGCTTTGCTCTCTTGCTGTCAGATCACGTTGATGTACTGCCCGAACTCGTTCAATCTGAACAGTTGGATGAACATTTCGAAGGTGATACCCTTCACAGACCATTGACAGCAACATTCCATAGCGTACAAGGAAATCATTGTAATTTCTTGCTACGAAAAGAGTGCAGACAATCGACGTGAGACTAGTTCGTTTATCGGATTCTATGCATTAAAGTGCATTAAAGCAGCACTTTTCCATCATTATTAGATTAGACAAGAGCTGGAGGACACCCTATGATGCGTTTGAATTGGGCACGAAAACTTGCACTCAGCGACGACGGTTCTTGACAAAAACTCAAGCCTGCCAAAACGCACCCAAAGGTACGAAGCTTGCGAATAAAAGGTCGCCGGCAACAAGCCAAAGAGCAAAGCCACGAGCGCCGTCATCGAGAAGCTGTCGCTGTTTATATCAGGACCCGCGATGCGCGCAACAAGGCCAGATTTTTCAGCTCGATTCCACAATACATGGTGAACCTTTGGAACAACAATTAGAGCGAGCGCGCCTCCCACAAACAACCATCCAAAAGCACTGACAATGGGCACCGCCACTTGTGCAACGCTCACAGCACCATCCCCACTGAGCGCCTCCAGTTGACTCAATACTAACAGTGCAATGAGATCATCCACAATCGCTGCTGCCACAATGAGTTGCCCCAACGGCGTTTCCAGCACAGACCCGAGCACATTTAGGGCAATTCCAGCACTGGTGGGTCCAAAACAACATCCCATGGCAATCACTGTACTCCCGACTGTCCCAAAACAAATTTGGACAAAAACATGCCCATGGCAATGGGAAGAATCGATCCAGTCAATGCCATGGCAAATCCTCGCGGCCCAATTTTCTTCAAAATACACAAATCCATGTCCAAACCGGCTTGTGTCATGAACAAGACCAATCCTAGATTCCCCAATAAAACCCACGCCTCGGGTATGGGAATAATATCCACGCCCTCGGGTCCCAGAATGACACCTGTCAAGATGTATCCTACGAGGGTGGTACAATTTTCAAGCATTGCTTGCAAACAACATCCCCAGGAGAAACAGTGCGAGGAAAAAAGTCAGTATGTTGTACAAATCTTCATACGTGCTCGGGACACCTGTAAATACTACTACTATTGCTTCTTTTTTCTTTTTCTTCTGTAGGATTTAAAGTTGCGTTCATTATTGGAATGGTCAGCGAGACTTTCTTCTCGCTCTCTGGAATGGATGGTTTGCTTTATTGTCGGTACCGGTAGCTCCATCTTTATTCATTTCTTCGGTTTGATCTTGACCGACGTCACAGGTGACGCTGCATCGGGAACCAATCATCGAGGAGTCAGTCACGCTTTCGTCACTCTCAAAAAAAGGTTCGCGGAACGCGAACTCTCCTCCGAACGCGCAATACACGCAACACCACGTTCCATTTCTTTTTTTCCAATTCGCATTTGAACATTCTTTTGTTGGAGATAGCAATGGCTGGACGACTGTCAGTAGAAAGCTGAGCGCGAGGTGCGTGAATTCATACAAGACAGACGATACCGAAGCCATCCGTTACTCGAATGACGTAAATAGAAAACTGACTCAGGACAAGCCGAGAGCCACGAAGGAAACAACAACAACGATCCTCGGCATGAAGGTCTCATTGTTGTTTGCGAATCTAAAGTAAAACGAAAGTTATCTTTACTCGGTTGTTTGTTCGGTATTTATCGTTGTCTTGATTGGACGCGATTATTGTTACAGAAATCGTAGTTTCAACATTCGCAAACAACAATAAAGGTTTGTTTGTACGACAACAAAAAACAACAACATGTCAAGCAACAACGGTGGGGCCAACGCCCCAGACCGTGTTGAAAGCAATGGAGGGTCCAACAACCCCATGGACAGGGACGACGCAACGGAACCGGGGAAACCGTGGTACAGCTCCTGATACTTGGGGCATTCCCGAGCTCGGCGACGCAAAATATGATATAATTGCTGGAAAAGAAACTTTCACCCTGGTAACTGCAAAGATTGCTACATTCGTGAGCAAGAAATACCCCAATGCCGGCGAGTACCGAGTTGGGATGGTTAAAATGCACCTTGATGAAATTGTTGAGCCTGAGCTTCCGGAAGATGGGACGAACGAGATCGCATTGACGCTATGGAAAGAGAAAAGAGAGGAGTACCGAAATAAAAGACCAAGCGAGTCTGTTTCCGGACAAGTTTTTTCCACAGTGGAAGATCAATGCTCACCGGCTCAGAAACCGAATGGAGGCGCATGCAGATTGGGAGCGGATTCATGAAGAAGGTGATGTCATCGGATTGCTGGAGCTCATCCAGACATGCATGACTTTGGGTCAGACTCGTCAGTATGATTTCCACACTTGGGTGAATGCAGAGACCGAGCTGGTAGGGTGCAAGCAGAAAAGACTATGTCTAACCATGAATACTTTGAGAGATTCAAGGAGTGTGTGGCAAATGCAGAGCGACTTGGAACTGCTGTTGGGTACTCGAGGCGTCGTATCCAGGATTTACTCGATGAGGATGCGGAGGATGGAGGTAACCCAACGAACGAGCGAGCTGTCGAAGCGACCAACACAGTCAGAGAACGCTTCTTGGCGGTTCGTTTCCTTGTGAACAGCGATCAGCGACGATACGGAGAACTGTTGCGCAACATCGGGAACGACTTCACCTTGGGACTCGAAAAGTACCCGCAGAATCTCAACGCTGCGCTTACGACTGTCTGATGAATTACAAGCCAGTTGCTACCGAGCGGAAAGGATGACGATGGTGGTCTTGCTTTCTATAATGATGGGGAAGGCGACAATCGTGAGATCAGAGGCGGCGTGGTGCAGGTGGTCGTGACGAAACAATGGCGGAAGAGGACGGGCGTGGCGGTCGCGGAGGTCGTGGCGGTCGTGGCGCAGGTCGAGGAAGTGCACCTCCTGCGAACGTAACGACAACACGGGTGATGATAGCCAATACCTCCTAGACCAGGTCGATAACAATAACGGCGGTTGCCGCCTATACCATGGACTATGTAGATCGGCTAGAAACTTGCCTCCAAGTCCTTGACCACAATGGAATGGAACGGGAGACACTTCTTCTCGATAGCTGCTCAACCG
The DNA here is from genome assembly GCA_026008555.1 of Fistulifera pelliculosa. NCBI lineage: Eukaryota > Bacillariophyta > Bacillariophyceae > Naviculales > Stauroneidaceae > Fistulifera > Fistulifera pelliculosa. The sequence goes on along the minus strand of BROJ01000205.1, from coordinate 16,681 downwards.
TATGCCTCATTTCCAATGGGGATCTCCTCCACAACATCCACACTGTTGATCGGTGCATGAGAGTGCGATGCAATGCTGGAGTGCGCGCCACAAATCAGATGGGGTATCTTGGTTCTTTTCCAGAGCCTGTATGGTACGACCGAAAGGCATTGCGAACATCTTATCCCTCTTCATAGTGCAGAAATATTACCGTGTCAGCTACGATAGTGCTAAAGACAATGCGTTCAGCGTGCAGCTTGCGAATTCGACACTTTGTTTCCAACCTACGGCCAAAGGACTGTACGCCATGACAAAGCAGGCTGACGACAATTACGAATGGACCATGGTTACTACGGTTGAAGAGAAAATGTCGCAATATACTCAGCGCGCTTACAAGGCAGCTGTGCGAGCTCGACAGGTGCAAAACATTATGATGCATCCAAGCGACAAGCAGCTGGAAGAAATTGTTGATCACAATTTAATTAAAAATTTAGACGTCACTCGTCCCGACATTCGAGCTGCACACGACATATTCGGGCCCAATCTTGGGTCACTGTACGGAAAACCACCAGGCGCTCCTCACCAGTAGTTCAAACGGAATTGATGCGGTACCAGAAGATATCCGGGACAGATTACAAGCGGTGGTCCTCGGCATCGACATTCTCTACGTCAACAAAGTACCAATCCTGATCACAACATCTCGTGGACTCCATTTCGGCACCGGAGGACCTTGACAATCGACAGATTCCTACGGTTGCTAAAGCTCTGCTCCGTGTCGTCAAGTTGTATCGGCGCCGTGGAATTCAATTTCCGTTATCAATGCCGACAGGAATTTGCTCCACTTGAAGCCGAATTGCCGGATTTGACTTTTAACTTCACATCATGCGACGAACATGTTCCCGAAGCTGAGAGATTCATCCGTACCATCAAAGATCGCGCGCGCAGCTGTTACAACATACTGCCTTTCAAAAGAGTCCCCAGACTGATAGTGACACGTCTTGTAGGCAACGCCGTTTTCTGGCTTAACGCCTTCCCGCACCAAGATGGAGTCTCCAAAACACTCTCCTCGGTATCTCCTCACAGGACAGCACCTTGATGCCACAAAACACATTCGCTGCGAGTTCGGCAGCTACGTGCAGACTCATGAGGAACACACTTCCGACATGAAACCTCGCACCACTGGAGCCATCTGCCTTGGGCCCTCCGGGAACGAACAAGGCGGTCACTACTTCCTATCCCTGAGCACTGGAAAACGCCTTCATCGTCAATACTGGACAGCTCTTCCAATGCCTGCTGACGCCATCGACCGTGTAAATCGGCTGGGACTCAAACAGAACATGCCTAAATCTCTCACTTTCGCCAACCGTCTTGGACTGGAATATCCCGATTACCGGAGGAAGTTGCGGCGACCACGATCGATTTACACTTCGACGATGACGCCTCCGTTGCGTCGTCTGCATCGTCTGCATCGCCTGCCTCTTATGACTCTGATGATTATGATTCTGATCATGACGACAGCCATCATGCACCGTCTGTTGCCACCGCAGGAGTGCGCCACAATGATTACATTGATAATGAAGGAATCGATGACAACAATGACGAAGCCGATGATGGAGTCGAATCACTTGCAAACACAGGCGTGGGACGATAATGAATCTGTCGAGAATACAGGAGTGGGTGACGATGATTCCGTTGAAGGCGCAGGAGTGGGTGATGACGAATCTCATCGAAGCACAGGAGTGGGAGACGAGCAAGATCCGGAAGAAGACCCGATTGCGGAAGAGAAATGGACCCAGCTGATCCGGTTGCTGCAGAAATGGATGCGCGATATGGACATCGCAATCACGACATTAACCTTCGCCCACGCAAACTCGAACGTATGATCATCTCCACGCATATCTGGATGACCAGAATCCAACCGAACTCCAAGAAAATCTTGACACAATGACAGATGCAATGTTCATGACCGAACAGATGTCGCTCAACCGCGGGTTGAAAACGTTTGGAAAAGCTGGAGCTGACTCCGTCGTCACAGAATTGCGACAATTGGATCGAATGGACGCAATAATCCCACGAGACAAGAACTCACTGAGCAAGGAACAACTGCGTCAGCGCTTTGCGATACCTCATGTACCTCAAACAGAAGCGTTGCGGGCGCATTAAGGCTCGTGGATGCGCCGATGGCCGTCCACAGAGGCTTTACAAAAGCAAGGAAGAAACAAGCTCACCCACTGTAACAACAGAGTCTATTTTCCTGACTGCTGTTGTGGACGCCACGAAGAAAGAAAGACGGTCACCGTCGATATTCCCGGCGCATTCATGCATTCGAAGATGGATGAGTTGATTCACATGAAGCTCGAAGGACCAATGGCAGAGCTCCTCGCAGTAAGTCCGGAAAAGTACCGCAAGTTTATTGGAATCGAGAATGGCAAACCAGTCATCTATGTCGAACTGGCAAAGGCACTGTACGGAACATTGCAGGCTGCTCTCCTGTTTTACAAAAACATCTCCTCATTTCTGGTGGACGAGTTGGGCTTCACCATTAACCCGTACGACAGATGTGTTGCAAACAAGATGATCAACGGAAATCAATGCACGGTGTGCTGGCATGTGGACGATTTGAAAATATCCCACGTCGAACAATCAGTCCTTGAAGAAATTGTGAGCAAATTTGACAAGAAATATGGATCGCCCGAGGCGTCACTGCCACGTACGGAAATGTCCACGATTATTTGGGAATGACACTCGACTTCTCTGAGAAAGGAAAGGTGCAATTTCGCATGGATGATTACGTGGAAAACTTGTTGCATGAGGCACCCAGCGACTTCGATGGCGTCTCGGTAACACCGGCCACCAGCAACCTCTTCACAATTAACAAAGACGCGGAAAAATTGTCCCCAGAAAAATCCAACTTATTCCATCGGTTCACCGCAAAGCTCCTCTACCTGTGCAAGCGAGTTCGCATCGATATCCAGACGGCAGTTGCGTTCCTGACGACAAGAGTGAAACAGCCGGACGTCGACGATTGGAAGAAACTCGCTCGCTGCATCCGTTATCTCCGCGGCGAACCAAAACTCCCTTTGACCCTCGAAATGGCTGATTGTTGCAAATTGAAGTGGTGGATTGATGCGTCGTTTGCCGTCCATCATGACATGCGTAGTCACACTGGAATGACAATGTCGCTTGGGAAAGGATCGGCGATGTCGGGCTCACTTCGACAGAAAATCAACACTAAAAGCTCGACGGAAGCGGAACTTGTCGGAGTCGACGACGGAATGTATCTTGTAGCATGGACTCGAAACTTCATGACAGCGCAAGGTTTGAAAATCGTGGACAACGTCGTGTACCAAGACAATCAGAGCGCGATCTTGTTGGAACGGAATGGGAAAGCTTCGAGCGGCCGGCGTACTCGTCACATGGATGTGCGGTATTTCTTTGTCACTGACCGAATCAAGAAAAGGAATTGCGAGTGGAATATTGTCCCACCACAGAGATGTTGGCTGACTTCTTCACCAAACCATTGCAGGGCTCGCTGTTTCGAAAGATGCGAGCCAGTGTCATGAACCTCCTGAATCATCCTGTGGGGCCATCACCGACCCAAGAATCGAGACACTTGTTGTTTTTGCGACGCCGTTGAAACGCCGGGGATGTTGGGCGAATACACAATGACTCAGAGTGGTTCACAGGAGTGTGTTGGAGATAGCAATGGCTGGACGACTGTCAGTAGAAAGCTGAGCGCGAGGTGCGTGAATTCATACAAGACAGACGATACCGAAGCCATCCGTTACTCGAATGACGTAAATAGAAAACTGACTCAGGACAAGCCGAGAGCCACGAAAGGAAACAACAACAACGATCCTCGGCATGAAGGTCTCATTGTTGTTTGCGAATCTAAAGTAAAACGAAAGTTATCTTTACTCGGTTGTTTGTTCGGTATTTATCGTTGTCTTGATTGGACGCGATTATTGTTACAGAAATCGTAGTTTCAACACTTTTGAATTCACATTCGTTCGTCTATACCCCAAATACTTCCTTTTTTGTTTACAATCACTTTTATCGGCCACAAATTTATTTATTTATTAAAAATCGAATTTAACTTGATTGGATTGTATCTTTCAATTCATTCATTCACTTGAAAAATAATAAAACATCAACGAACACACAAGCATGACAGACATTACGCAAAACGAAGACTTGGAAGCCGGCAAGAGCGTAGTAGAAGTACCACAACACAAGAGCGAAAACAAGCTCCTCGTCGCCGCCTTGGCCCGACCGGGAACAAAAGCCCCGAAAGACGCTCTCAAGGCCGTGTACGCCGCGGGCGTTTACAAGGCAAATCTCCCGCTGGACATTTTGATCATACAAACATTCATGGCCGGTTTCTACATTGCCATGGCGGGGCAACTCTTTCTCACTGTCGGAGGAGGCTTTCTCGGGTCGGCCATGTTTCCCGTCGGACTCATTGCGGTCGTACTGACGAGCGGAGAGCTCTTTACCGGAGATGCACTCGTCTTTGTGACTTCGTTGCTCGGACGAAAAGTCACGTGGAAGCAATTGGCACGAAATTGGACGGTGGCTTGGTTGGGAAATTTGCGGGGCACTGACGTGGGCGGCGCTCTTGAGTTATCTTTCGGATGCCGTCGAAGACAAGGATCAATTGAGTTTGCTGTGCACTTGGCACAGAAAAGGCCTTCCAGCCGTGGTCGCATATTTTCTTGAAAGGCATTGGTGCGAATGCCATGGTGTGCTTGGGGTATGGATGGCCACGTGTTCCGAAGAAGTTTCCGGCAAAATATTGGTACGTCTTTGTTGCATCAAGGGTACTCCTCTCTGCTTATCTCGATTGTCGTATTGTTTTTCTGGCTCACTCATTCTCTTCATACCATAGGCAATTTGGTTTCCGACCACGGGATTCGTGGTGATGGGTTTTGAACATTCCATTGCAAACCAGTATTTCCTGCCGCTTGGCATGATGCTAATGTCGAATCACAATATTGAAGGCGAAACGATTACAATATCGCATCTTCTGTTCAAAGCGTTACTGCCAGCCACTTTGGGGAATCTGGTAGGCGGGGGCTGTTTATTGGGGCCATTTATTGGTATGCGTTTGATTCCATGGAGTCGATGAATCAGGTTCGCGATCGCATAGGTCGCGCTTGGTCATCAAGACCACATTATTATTCACACTATCACAAGAAGAATGACCACGAAAATTCGTCCCAGGATAGTGCCGAGAGGTGATTTCATGCTGCTGCACCGTAACGTAACGGACTGCAAGGACGTGACATTCGGTCTTGCGATGTTCAATTGCATCGCCTCGTGAGTACTGTACAAACAACCTAGAGATCTAGCATGACAAACCTTGCTGTATAGCAGGAGGATAAATACCATTTTAAACATGTGAGTATTACCTGATCCCCGTCTCTATAAGCGCGTTTTTCCTCAAAAGCGTGTAGGCGTAACATGTCTACTTGCAAGTCCAAGTTCGCCTACCCCATATATTCTCTATTCAAATGCTCCTTCGCTTTCGCTATCACTATAACCGTCGAAGTTCTGGCAGTAGCCAGGTGTTACTAGTTCTCGGAACTCGTGCAACTTGTTTAACTTCTGCCAGTCCAACAGCATCAAGTGTAGGCGGACGAGATTCCACTCTTCTTGACCGTCAGCCTTATTCGAAGTGGGCAGAGATAACGCGGCAGCGGCCGCAACATAAAAATGGAGCTTTTCCGACTCGGACAAAAAGCGAAACAACCGTGTGGCTTTCCGCATCTTGCGTTGACAGAAGCTTTCGTGCCATGGAAGTAGTCCCTGATTGCCACTGATTTTGTCGTATAAACCACGTTAAAATCTGCCCATCTTCGAGCCACTCGTTTGGAAAGCTGCGTGGTTGACCACGTCCAGGGTATGTGGCATGTTGACAAAAGGAAGAATGCGTTCTCGGCTTCGATAAGTCCGGACCGCTGTTGGAAGTCTAGCTTACCTCCTTCGGCGATAGGTAGAAACGGCATGACGCAGCGATCCTTCGATTTACCCACGTAAGCTCCGATTAAACTATCCATTTTCTTATGGAAGGAATCCAAGACCACAGAAATCATATGTGAAGGGAACCGAATAATGCCGTCACGGTCAGTATAGGGCATGTCGCCTTTCATGTCGGAGGGGATTGAAGGATAACGCGGCGGATCATCCCTGTAGTCCAGTCTATACCTATACTTGTGAGTCATCTCACAGTTACAGCGACATCTTCAAACAACAGTACTTACGCTGATTTACCACAAAATGATCACCGACAACACGCTTGGCATTCAGCTTTCGAATCGCTTGCGCGTCCGCGTCGCTGTCTAGAAAAATGAACCGCCACGAGACGAGTGTGTTAAGCAATAATCTGTCGTCTTTGAAGCGTCCAAGTTGAGGGCGATCAAAAAGTTCGCATTGACAGCTTTCATGAGAATCTCCGTGATCATGGGTGTAACAGCAGCATCCAATGACGCATATTCGATTTGTTCGATAGTAAGTGGACGCGCTGACCAGTTGGAACATTGTTCGTCCTTTTGCAGACCTTTTCCTAGGAATGTTTCGCACAAGCGACTTAATGACGATGTCGCCGTTCGTGCGTTCCGTTGCTTATTGATATGCATCACCCTTTTGCCAGAACAGAGGATTCTAATACCGAGTGAATTGTCTGCAATGCTGTTACATGAGGGTAACTCGCAGAGCTGCGCAAATCGTGCACTACCTGGAAACCCGTCTTGATCAAACGCTGCGAGGTAAACATGTCACCCAACGCCTGCGCAACAGCCTCTTCCAAAGGATTCATTGGCGTGCTGGTTAGTTGCAAGGACGTAACAAAGCTTGCAAATCAAGCAAATAGACTTTCTTCAGCGGGTGTAATGAAATCTGAAGAAGTAAAACCGGCTGAGGCTCGTGCCTCGAGGAGGTGTAGAAACTGGGCAACCACTCGCAATCAATACCAACCAGTCCCGTCGCAAGCAAATCGGCGCCATTATCGGAAAGGTCGTTTTGTGTGGCAAGCTGTAGGAGCATCTGCGAAAGATCGCTTGAAAATTGTCTGACGCCTTCCAGGTTATCCACAACCAAAATGTGTTTCCTAAAGTATTCTTCGATATGCTGCCCCTTCTCGGGCTCGTATATGTCCTGGAGTTGTAAATGGAGCGTCTCGTCAACATCCTCCAGCACCGATGGCGTGACGACTGGACGTGGTCGAATACCAAGGACGCTTGCTGCTTGTTTGGACAAAATTGATTTCCCGCCATTGATTCCGCTGGATCATCCAAAGTACTGAGTATTTGATACGAATACACAACCAAATCCAGAGTTTGATTCAGCACCCAATTTCGCAAGGAATCAGTACTTTGCACATTGGTCCGAGCTTCAATCAGCAAAAGCTGCCCAGGTTTGAGGCGTCGGATCACATGTGAGCCTTTCTCTGAATCCAAATCGAGTCGTTGCATCAACGTTTTCCTGCAATGATCTGAACCGCCATATCTACACCAGTTCGGGGCACCTCCAGGGATACAACAACGGATCCGACGCCGAAGATTCAGGAATCAAGTTGGTGGACCTAAGTCGCCGAATATGAGACATCGAGCCATTTTACGAACACTCATCAAGCGGCCAACAATAGAGACGTCAACTGTCTGCAGCGGATTTCCTGCATCGGGATTGTTCAAGACGTGCTTCGCGAGCTCCACACTCGGCGGTTCGACTGAAAAGAAAGGTTTGTAGATTTCGTCGAGACCCTCCGGTGATTCTATTGCAAATGCATCAGCGTCTCAGATTGATAGCAATATCCGCAGTTACAACATTCGGTTGACCGAGGAGATAATCCAGGGGCATGGCGCAATTCATTTCCAGATGTCCCCACCACCACCGTAAATCAGTGTGCCTCTATTGCTGTCGGCAATATCCAAAATGACGAGTCAACCACAGTGACGAATGGAGGCGGATTTAAACCTATCAGCGGAGGCACAGTTCCAGGCGCGAACCCGCAAATATGACAAAGGCGATCTGCCGCACACAGCCTTAATTTCCGACTGGTCACTTGCTGTAACTTTGCGACTTCTACGCGATGCGTTTCGGTAAAATTGTCAAAACATATGTTCCGTCTTCCGCCACAAAGGCAATGGAGTTTACGTGAATGGCATCATGAGGAAGCCCTTGGTCGTTTACTAACCGCACTTGCGGCGTTTGTTCGACCAGTCGGGACAGTCGTAGAAAGGAATCATTCTCCACGGCTGCATCATGAAATGATGTATCGTTATGATAAGCCGAGTCTCCGTTTATTGTATTCATCCGAACAAGAGGCGCTTTTATTTTATTGGAATCAATGACGAAAGAGTCGGTAAAATGAAGAATGCGGTACGAACAAAAGCCAGAGGAGAACAATATACATCATTGTTGCGCACAAAGCATGCAGGCGCCGGTTATTCAATATTTTTCTTTACGCGTGAACTCTTGAGTGCTCAACAAATTAGCAAAGAGGGATGTGCGTCTTCTTTGTGATGAATAACTTTCCAAGGATGCTACCAGGTAGAAAAAAAGAACATGCGAATAAATAGGGCGAATCTTTTCGTCGCAGAAAATGCGCTGTTCGGAAAAAGGGTAACCCAAAGCTGTGAGTTACACTATTTATACTTATTAAACCGGTACCAAGCATAAATATCTGGTACCGGTTACTTGATGAACAACAATTTGATTTTGTTCTCGTCCAAGATGAGATTAGGCTAAGGTCGACTAAGCAGGTCATTCTAAAAGAGTTTATTTGTGTTTAATTTGAATTATTAGTCTATGTTCAGGGGAAGAAGAGGACTTCTTCTCATACATGACATAGAATGGAGAAGTAAGTAGGCGACCACAAACAAAAATGAAACATGAGCGCTGCAAGAATGCGTTCTTGCCGGTCCGAGATTATTTGCAAAACGTCTTGATTCCCGTGCAAAAGAAAATAAACCCGACCAGAAATGTCTGATGACAAGTTGCAAGTGCTATCACGAGTAAATAAGAGCGGGTCCTTTCGTCTTCAACTTGTAGGATTGCGTCGAAATCTGTTGCAAAGATAGAAAATACTGCATTCTGCCACTTGGCGAGTTGAGCTTTCTTGTCGGGATACCCGAAATCGTCGAACTGAATGTCGTGCGAACGATTCTTCTGTACCCACTTATGGAAAGCTTTCGATTGATTGCCCCATTCGGGATGGGTCATGAGTTGTCGGAGGGTGAAACATTTTTTCGAAGACGCGGATGTTGAGCAGCAGCATTCAGGATGTTCATCTGCGGGAACTTGAATGCAAATTCATCGCTAAACATACCCAAGACTCGAAGACTTTTGTTTTTCTGTAGCATATCAAGCAAGTTTTCTTGAAGTCTTGTGAAATGCCCGTCAAATTGAAGTTGTTGATACAAGCTCTTCAACGAACAATCTGGGGATGATATTGCCGCAAGCAATAAACCTAAAAACTTGCCGATCAAGCGGATTTCTTCTCGGCAATATTCGATTTTCCATCAAGAAAACTCAATTTGAGGATTTGCGGACGGAAAGTTCCATCACGGAGGCATGTAGTACCGGTTCTCTCCAGTCCTTGTCAAAAACAAAAGCGAATATGCGTTACCAATGCCTTGACGTTTGCTGCAGCAATCAGGGGAGATAGACGGGGCGTTACATCCGGTCCTCTAAGGTACAGCCTATTGAATACGGGGTACATGGAACGGCTCAAAACTTGAGGATCCTCGGAAAACAATCACAGCCAGGAAAATAGAACGATTCTAAAATTTCTGATCCGCTTCGGCTTTCCAGCCACTCAACTATAGCTCGACCTTTGTCATCGATCTGACAGTGGCACACACTCATGTGAATCCTTTGATGAGCATGAGATAGAAGCTCCACGGATTGCTCAGCTCAGGGACAGATTACTGAAACTGTACAACCGCGATGAATAGGCGCATATGATGTGTCGCAATTGCTCAGGTGTAAAATTAGCTGGCTGCTCCTTTCTTTTGGTATAGAATTACCTGACCCAATTTCTTTTCCTTCTATTTCAAGCCTGTGGGGTGCTGTTTCTGACGGAAGACAACAAACACGGAATGCCACGGAGCGCAGCGAAGCGGTATCATCAGGTTTTCCAACAAATGACAAACGCGTCGCATAATCATAATTGCGGCAGCACGTAAAGCCGAAAAAATCCTTTGTCTTCCTATTGCAGGTGCAACGAATACATCCGTATCTTCGATGTAAGGCGCTCGAACCTTGTTGGCTTCATCCCAAAAGACGTCAAGACTTTCGATGTCGTCCAAGTTGCTCAAGCAACAGTGCCCTTCCTCTCTGAGACGTTTGATGGAATAAGAAGTCATTCTTTCTCTTTTCTTTTGCGACGTGAAGGGGAGACAATAATAAACGCAATGATCAGTCCGCGGCTCCATTTTTTCTTGGCCGTGAACGGCTTTCGCGGGCAAAAATGACAAAATGAGAATATTGACAAAAGTTGTGAAACTCGTTTCGTATAAACAAGACCGGTACCGGTACCGGTACGAGCTTCTAATGGGACGAGCATGAGTTTTGTCGCTGCGGTACATCCGGACGCAACGCCAGCTATGTTGCGGCTTAATCTAATCTTCTAACTAGTTCTCTCTGTTCGAAGGAAGGCATTACACTCTTAGAATCAAATGATTGCTTCGTAGCTTCATTCAATTCATCGTTTTATCCATCAATAAACCTAGCAATTTAGGACGGTTTCGGTCCTACTCGAGAAATCTCCGTCTCTCGAACTACCACCTTGAGCAGAGACCCGAGGTTTTTGACCAGGTATTACACCTCGAATACCCCGTTTGGTGGGCAACGTCGCGAGTCGCTCAAGAAAGGCCATAGAGGAGGCATCCAATACTTGTCCAATGACGCGGCGGTTCTTGTCTAACGACGGCACGGGTCCTGCCGTGATCAAAATGTACTTTCGTAAGCTTCATCGATTTGCTCAAAGCCTGTACCGCCGTTTCCTAAACCTTTGCGTGGAACAGACAGTAGGCCGGCCATATCGTGAGGTCGAATAGTCTGGGCATCGGACGCCACCTGTTTGGGATCGGCACGATTTTGAGGGACAAAATTGTCGATGCGCGCCAGGTTGCGTGCTCGCGCATAAGCTACCGTTTGACTGGGTACACCGAAACTAACAGTCGAAGAAGGTAATGGAATCGACAACACCTCCGCGTCTTAAGGAAACGGGCGATGTAACAGTCCCAACCATGTTATTGGTGTTGCTCTTGTCACTAGACACGGCAAAACCTTCAGCGGACAAAAATTCCAAAACTGCTGTACACTAGCTGGAGCATCATTCCCATACAAACCCAGTCGCAAAACTCCCACTTCACTACGACCAATTTCGATTTGCAGCGCCGCTACGTGAGTGATATCACCGACCGGCTTGGGAACTGGCTGCCCGCGAAGCGGCTCATCTCGTAATCTACCATCGGTTCCACACAAAGGATCTGAAGGATCGCAGCGATCTTTACCTCCCCAATTCCAGCCGACGGCGCCGTCCAATTCACCTACTTCCAAACAATTTCCTGCTTTGCGACAGGCTGATTCTCCACTGCCGACGGCTTGAACGACGGCGGCAGTGGCTGGTTGTGATGGAAGAAGCATTGTAGCAAATGAAGCTGCTAGTATTTGTTGGACTGCTTGACGGCGAGACGCAATTTCGTTATCGGTAACTTCGCCTTGTGCATTCCAATGAGAATGATGTGAGGGTGAACGAGGAGATTGGTTCGTCCACGCCCGGCACTGCCCTGTTAGAAACGACAGCGTGAAAACGATGCCGTATTGTATTCTCATTCTAGTCAGTGCAAATCTCGTTTCGAATGGTCGATTGATCAATGCTTTTTTGGAATCGAATGAAGATAACGGAGGAGTTGCTTGTTGTTTGCGTATTTGTTCAACCTGCCGATCTTGTCGAATGCAAATTCAGTACACGCTTCACGTAGGTGCTACATACACAAAATGTACCAAACTCGCCGTAGAGAGGATAGTGTCCGTCCATCAGTCCGCCCGACCTCGGTCCGCAGTCCGCAGTCCGCAACAGAAAAGCGCAGCTCGCATTCACTCCCTTCGCACAAACACCCCTGCTTACCAAATACCTATATTGTTTCGTCTATTCTGAACAACAATGCGAGTTTCAAGCTGTTCTGCTTATCTATTAAGCTCCCATAGTTCCCCGGAACAACAAGTGGCGAGCGGCAGCCCGCGAAAGGACCGGTGCGTTCGTTACAAGGCGTTGCTCAAGCGGAAGACTCGCGAGACGATGTCGATGTCCCTTTCTCGCCAACTGACGCAGACGTCGTAGAATCGTTGCTCCCTAGTGATTTTGATGTCGATGATGATGTGGAAGTTGCTTCTTTGCTTTTGTCGCTTTATGAGTTGCGTGGTGAAGAGTCATTGCCGCGGGTGCATGAAAACCGTACCGGAGATGAGGATGCTAGCCGTCCGTCCAATGCCGCTGCCCTCCGCGACTTATCCACCAGTCCTTCGCTCCCCAGCACTACTCGTCCGTGTGTGCTTACGGTTTGTTCCGGAGCTTGTGACTTCCGTCAAAGAGATCCCCAGTCATCGTTCGTTTACGGATGAGGAAAGGCGTTCTGTGTATCGTAGCAAGCGTGCGTTGGCGAAAGAGGCGGAGCAACGATGCTTGGAAATCGAGTTCGAGCGTAGCTTGCGTTGCATTGAGAATGTGTTGGAAGAAGATGCATTCTTTTTCAATCAATTCGGAGAGTTGATCCATCCAGTACATTGGGTCGCTTTCAAGCGCGATGTCCTTCCACGCTTTGCCCGCAACCCGTTCGTACCTCGTGGTTTCTCGTCGCTGAGTGATTACCAACTCGCTGTGTCCGCGTACAATCGTTTTACAAGAAGGCCGTGCTGGAGAACGTCTTCCCGGAACCTGAGTTGTAGTGCGCAAGCAAGAAACTTGAGCTTCGTCGTAGTGTTTGCATTGTAAGTGCTCGATAGTCGAACTGTGGAGTGCACTGTTTGATAATAATTACGGAGTAGTAGTATATCGATTTATGTTTTGAAACCTTATTAGTATGCTGGCTTTGTTCTAGTGTCGTCTTTCGTGCTCGTTTCACTAGTTGACAACTCTGCTCCTCGTCGTGAGACAGCAGACAGCAGTTTGTATAGATCCCCATATTCTCCTGTAACCGGAGTAGGCCGTGCGCGACCTTCGCCTGCTTGAACTCCTCTCAATCGATGCATCGGTACCACCTTAGTACAAAAAAACTACCGATATCCGGTATGGTCCGCGTTCGCGTTGCAAAATACAACGCCCACTACTTTTATAGACTCGATACGCGGTTGCCTCATTTGAGTACAATGTATTGGTGGTCCGACATCGTTGCAAACGACAGGATAACACCAACTCTGATGGACTTGTACTTTTGTTCGCCGTTCACTGCAAACGAAAAACAACGCAATAAGCATAAAAATGACGAGCAGAACATAAAGAAAAAGAGACAAGTAGTGAAGTCTCATTCTTCCTTCTATTTATTTTAAAAAAATAAAATAAGTTTACACGCTGTTTAAAATAGACACGAAAATCGAGAATGAATAACAAGCGATGTATACAGCAGCGTTCTCTTACGTCGTTTTTTCAGCCTCCTCAAAAGAAGCCTGTCATCGTCGAGATATGTCCAGCTCCTTTGCCTGTTGTCGAGCAAGAAGAAGACATAATTGACCCGTCTTTAACCTCCAATACCGTGTCGTCATCGCTCGCAATTCATAACAGCAGCAACAAAGAAAATGAACCTGTCGAATCACTACCTTCCGTGCCGTCTGTCAGTACTGACAATGACACTACACAACCCTCTCCCCAAATTAACCGCAACAATATTATTCATCAGCTTTACCAGCAATCCACTTATGGAACGAGAATGACAAACAATCGCGATCTCAGCTGGACAGCGCCGTCTTGGTTGCCGATTCGCCAGGCGCGAGCCACTAGCATGGCGTTTGATGCGTCCGGGGTCCTGTTGGCGGTCGCCGTGGCGCATCCTCATTCGGCGATTCGTGTGTACGATTGGGACATGTTGGAAGCTGCGGACTTACAGTATCGACGTCGTCTTGCTTCTTCGTCGATCACCGAGTTGACACCCGTGATTGATTTGGCGCTTTCCAAATCGGTCGCGTTTCTCCAATGGAACCCATTTCAGCAAGACGTATTGGCTGTAGGGATACGGTACGTCAAAGATAGCGTGATCGTTCATCTTCTTTTCCCACTATTTCAAGCCTTTCCTCACATTGTGAGTTGCCAGGAATACAGGGGCGGTTCTATTGTATGACATGGGAGTGGTGGCCGAATGGGACAATCGTCGTGGCTCTGTGCCTAGTGTTGAGCTCAAAGCAGGTGTTCCAGCGCCGACCGAATTCCTTGTTTGCTTTATCAATGTCGGAAAGAATGTACTTGTTGCAGCAAATCAGTTTATTTCGTGTTGGAATCTTGATACAAGCAATTCATTTGCACCGGCGACACGGAGATGGACACTGGATCTTCGTCGCCGCGTCACCAGTCTCGCGCCACTGAACCAAATCAATCTCATAGCTGTGGGGAGTACCAATGGTGTCATTGCTGTCATGGATCTTGATCGTCTCGTCAAGCAGCCGTTCTCGAGAGAATCTGCTCCTATGATTTTAAAAGAGTTCAATATGTTGCGCGGGTTGAATACGCCGAAACAGCAAATGGGAATTCGTGGATTGTGCGTCGATTCGATGGGGCCGTCGGGATGGTTTCAATTGAAATGGGTCACGTCTTGTGGTTGGCACTTGTCGACGCAACTGGACTTGAATCGACTGAAAATGAGTAAAAAAGCCAGCGTCGAATATACCACACAGCCGGTGAAATGCCAAAAGGCGGATGGGTCCTTCCTCCTAGAGCTCCCGTGCTCTTGGAGTATGCCCGTCAATCAAAAAGTATTGGTGGAACAATCGAAAAACTCGTTGTTTTGGGAAAATGTACCCGCCGTGACGCAGATATTGCCCCGTCACGACTATCGTGTAGAAGGCGATGACGTTTGTCGTTATATTCGACCGGACATAAAGCGCGCCTTGCTTTGGAGAAACGGTAATGACGAAAAGTGCAGCGAATACCATTGTCCAGATCCAAAGGAAATCCAGTTTGTTTTGCGGTTCATCCACAATTGGAGTGGATCGTTGCAGGAACGGAGCAAGATCAACTCTATTTGATCAATTCCAGAGCCAGAATAACAGATTGAAGCACTCTAGTACTATTAGCTTGGGCGATAAAGTGAATACTATGGTTATGTAGGTGTTTTGGCTAAGTTAATGGAAACACAGTTTTGCTAGCATTTAGCAAGGTGGCGCACGAGCGAGAATGTAATATCTTTAGGAACAAACAGAGGTAGGTGGTGAGCTGCGATTCAACTCAAGCAACAAGTCGGCGTCATTCATCATGTCGGAAAAACGCTGCCTTGTTTCAGTTTCCTCGTGGTCCGACGACAACGTGCTATTACGGCGACCCTGCGTGTCTTCATGGGGAATGGAGACTGTACGAGGAGGTCGTACTCGCTTCAGCGTTGAGTTCCAGCGATTCTTAATGGCATTGTCGGTACGACCTGGCAATCGCTTTGCAATTTCTGCCCAGCGATTTCCCAGTTCTTGATGAGCCATGACGAGTGTCTGGTCTTCGTGTTCCGTCCACTCGCTCTTGTTGATGTTGGGGTCCAAGTGGTTGTACCAACGCTCTCGGCATTGCTTTCCCAAGCGTCCATTGAGCTGTCGAGCTATCTGACTCCACTTCTTTGTGCCGTGTAGATGAACTAGGCGAGCTACGGTTTCGTCTTCTTCCGTTGTCCACGGTCCCTTGACGAGACCAGGACGAAGTACCTTCTGCCATCGATGCAAGCATTGTACATCTGATCTGCCTTCGAGGCAGCAGGCAATCTTCTTCCAGTTCTTGCCACCGTGTTCTCGCACGGCTTTGCGAAGTAGTTCGTCTTCTTCTTCGGTCCATTTGCCCATGGATGCTCTGCGCTTGTGCAAAAGCTTGCACTGTCTTTTCGGTTCGAATCGTCTTGAAGCATCCTGGAATCTGCTGTATCGTTGCTGATCATGCGAGCATCCAAGGTAGCTGGAGCGGGAGACGGGGTCACTCCTGGTGAAACTACTTTGGTGGCCGGTGCAGGACGTGTAAGAGGCGTCCGACTGTATTGCTCGGAGGATACGAATAGGGAGGAATAGCATGAGGATAGGGAGGCGGATATCCACCCCAATAGGAAGGTGGGTGATGATACGAAGGATGCGGGTGATATGCGTAAAGAGGATAATGCGCTCGCATGTAGTGATCCATTGGAGCTAAGGAACGTTCATGCGGCTGAGGATCCACCACAACCGGCTTCGACTGGACATCGTCGCCCTTCTTTGTCTTACCGTCTTCGTCGACGACGTGCTCTCGAAGAGGTTCACACTTTAGATTTGGAGTAGTGGCGTTTGAGTCCACGGTGGTTGCATCCGAATCCGCCAAGGCTGCCTTCGCAAGTGCCCCCAAAGGACAATCCACCATCTTCTTTGCATCACTTCCGGTTTCCTGGGTAGACGATGATTCCGCTTCCGTAGTCGAAGACTGTTCAGCAATCATCAAAGACGGCATGTTTCTCAGAATATTCACTCTCATGTGTGAAGGAGATCG